>BQNB010023074.1:0-62223 GCA_026074375.1 Tanacetum coccineum | reverse complement strand
TGGCATTTTAAGTCCGTTTTTGGTTATTTCAGCTCGTTTTTAAAGGTAAAAGGTATGTGTAATTAAGCACATACCAAAAGACAAAGCTTGCAAAAACTTGAATTGTTGCACTTTTATGGACGAATAAGCTAAAGAATCAAATAAGATAACGCCATTAGAGAAAGCTGGTACACCGGAATGTATATATCCTCTCGGATGAAGCAACTGCCAAGTTCCCGCAAGAACCACTGGTAGCTAGAGGAGGAGTAAGTTTCTACTTATTACACCTTTCAATATATATAAATATATTTGTGCTTCTACCCGTGTCTCCTGTCATATTTTCCAACCATCTCCACTTAATAGTAAGCTCATATATTAAAATTAAGCTGAATAATGTGAGCCCATAAATAGGTCATAAGCGCAAATATAAAGCTTAAACAAACACCCTTTAAAGTTGTTTATGCGAACCATGTATGCATATAATTGGGTAAAAATAGACTTTCTTAGTCTAAGTACGGAATTC
Source organism: Tanacetum coccineum (assembly GCA_026074375.1). Lineage (NCBI taxonomy): Eukaryota > Viridiplantae > Streptophyta > Magnoliopsida > Asterales > Asteraceae > Tanacetum > Tanacetum coccineum. The sequence continues at coordinate 61,721 of BQNB010023074.1, read as the reverse complement.
CCTCAACGACGCTAACTTTTTTCACTCGAAAGCTGATGTTAAATTCAGTCCATATGATAGACACCGCACAGAATCGACTTATTTGCGTAGGAATGGATCAACTTGCCTTATGTATGATATCTTAGAGGTCAAACATGGATAAAACTGGCTTGAAAAATAATGGGTCAAAAGTCACCATAATGTATTTTAATGCATAAATTTCCTTCAATAACTAATTCAGTATAACTGCATTATTGTTAGTGTATTATAGTTTTTGTGATCAGAATTGAACCATTAATTATTGAAGTCCTAAATCGTTTAGAAACTGTCAAGTTGTAAGGATAATTGTTTAATGCATAAATTGTTTGATTTTTATATTACGTTTGTGTATGCGAAACGTAAATAAAATGTAAATAAAACGTAAATAATTACTCGAAGTTTATAAATTTGAGAATTGTTGCAAACTCAATGTTTGACTAAAATTTCAATTTTTAATATGTTTTGCAGGGTATTGGACGGATATGGAATGTAAGTTTCTGAAATTGAGGCCAAAAAAGGGGGCTAAGCAACTGAGGTGTGAGCCGTTTTATCTTAAATGCTAATTACTTATATCTATTCATTGGATCACATAAGTGAACAATATGAACAACAAATAAGTGACTGATGAGATGTCATTTTATACACTTTTTTGAGGCCATTTAACCCCGTAAATCATGCAAATATGCCCAGATTATGTGCTTATTTGTTTTTAGTTTTTTAGCACTTGAATGGCATTTGGAGGAAATATACGTGATTTGGGCTCATTTGGAGAAGAAACAAACAAGATTACGACTCTACACCAAAAATCATGAAGAATTGTACATACAGAGCGTGGAGACGGCGTCACCATCATAAAGCGACGGCATCAGGATCTTCATCATGATGGCGTCAGAGATCCAGCGACGGAGTCAAGACTTGGCCGACTTAAAGAGGATCTAGAATCATCCACGCGGCGACGGCGTCATGACTTTAAAGCGACGCCGTCGTGTCATTTTCACTATAAATACAAAATTGATTTTAGGGTTTTAAGTGTGTAACTTTGTATAACTTTTGGGAGACGAACCCTAGTCATTCTAGCAGCTTTTTAGGTCGTTTTTAGGGCCTCAAAACCCTATTGTAACTACCTTCAATCCATGTTTTAATCAAGTAAGATTATTTATCATTAATCATTCAATATGTCTATGTGTTGTTTGATTGATTTGCGTTCTTGCTTTCTTTATAACATGCTAGGCTAAACCATCCTTTTACTTATGATTGCATGAAACTTAGGTTGTAGATCCTTTTAATGTTGCTTCTTGTTGATGGATGTGCGCGTTAAGCTCTAGAATACTAGCCATAAGATATTAAATTGGCATAGACGTCTAGGGAAACGCGAGTGTGTAGAAAGAATACCATCGGTAACAGTCTTCATACTACCTTACTTGTTGATGACATCAAATAACGTCTATTTTATAGCATTATTTATCCCATGTAATTGACCCATTTTGTTTAATTATTGCAAAGAATTGTTACTTAATTGTTTATATTTGAGAATTGCAGTAATTATGGAGTACTTGGTGAATATTAGCAAAAGGAGCGCATTCTAAAGCTTAAACGAAGATATTTTGAAGATTAATGATTCTGACTACCAATACGTTGTATCCATCAAGGAAGATATGGCGTATCCATGCCTGCACTCACCAAAGACCACGAAGGAAACAAGCTCAATACGCCGTATCCAGAGAAGACCAATACACTGTATTGAATATATAGTATGTGAAGATTCTAGAAGATATCAAACGTGGTCCCTACTCCAAGAAACCCCCAATACGCCGTATCCAATCCATTGGATACGCCGTATCGAACCGACTTCCAGACAATTTAAATAGAAAACTCAAAAACGAGTTTGAGGTGTGCAAAATCATATTCTCGATACCTAGACCATAAAAGTCAATTTTCAGAGGAGAAAAAGAGCAGAAAAGGTCTTGTAACGCATTCCAATCCATAGAAGACAACGTGTAATTTTTTATATTTTTGTAATCGTTCAGTTTTTTGTATCATTCGTTAACTCGGTTAGTTTACCTTGGATAAACAATTACTCTTGTATTAATTATGATGTTTGAAGGATAATACCTTCGGGTATTTGCCATTTTTATGAAGATCTGAATGTTTGGTTTTGTTTATATCTTGATTGCTTAATTTATCGATGTATGCTTGTTTATGTTTATCAATATACTTGTTTACATGCTTTTGTATGCGACCTATCATTCAACTGGATCTAGTGATACGGACCAAGTAATCTAGATGCCGGGATAACTCTTTATATAGTGATTTATACATCTAGAATCATAGGATTACAAATATTGTCCTTCTAAAATCATGCTAAGGATACACTTCTGGCTTAACTAGTTAACGGAAATTGCCTTTGGTTTATTGAACATGTTGACTAGTAGGTGAATCTAGATAATTCAACAAATAATGTTCTGATTCCATTGGATAGTTGGACAAGTGGACTACTAGAGTATAAATTGCCATTAAGCAGTAAGTGGGTAAAGTCTCTATGAGCTAGGGTTTAACAAGATCACCATTGCTTTAATCTCTAAGATAGATTATAATCAGCAAATAAGGATGCTTTATGCGGATGCTTTAATTGTGACAGAATTAATGTGTCTAGGTCTTAGGATGAAGTCCCGCCTAAGTCTAAGAATGATATGCCTCTTCGAGATAAGTAATCATTGCACTGAATAAACAAACCAACTTCTAATCGGATTAATGATGGCTAATACAGTTTTCTATCATAAGGCTCGACCGCTCTTTTATCTTCTGTTAATTTGCTTGCGTGGGTTAAAGTGTCTTGAATTGATTGTAGTCACCAACCAAACCCGTGCCAGTCTCTCAGGCTGAAACCCCCCTTTTACCTGTTAGAATTAGGATTAGAACTAACATAGGATTAGCATAGGTTTGACTTAGATTAGAATTAACTTAGATTAGATAACCAAGATATAAATAAATTAAGAGATTTAACCTCGCTTCAAGTGTTCGACACCTTACTTACCACGAAACTACCACTGATCGGGTACACTGCCCGTTAAAGTGTTGTTTTTGGTTTAGTCAACAAAATATAAATTTAAAACTTGAATCATAAAAATATACACCACACAACGACACATCAAGTTTTTGGCGCCGTTGCCGGGGAGTGAAAATTAATCTTGATTTTTATTTTATATTTTGGTTTTTAACATTAGATCTAACCCTTAAGAGTAGTGTGGAGAAGATCTTATGGTGACAATAGCAGGAGCAATGCACCAACAACTCAATCTTCATCACAGGCACTGGTGGCTCAAGATGGTCTAGGAAGTATGTTACAACACAGGTTCGTACATGTTTGTTATGTTGCATTATGATCAAATCCTTAACAAACCACTAAGAATGTCTAAAATACTTGTTAGAGTTACAAAAATGTTCTAAACAATGTCTTGAATCTTTTAAAACTCTTTAAAAGAATTATGATAGTGAAAGAGAAAAACATAGCAGAGCAAGACTAGAAATTCAGGGTTATGAGTTAGCCTTAGAGTCACTAGAATCTAGGATACTTATACATGAAAAGAATGAACTGACTTGGGGTGAAAAATATGAGTTTTAAAACTATGAGCTTAAATGCAAAGAAATAAAAATTAACAACCTTAACCTGGAATTAGAGAAATTTGTTAAGGAAAGAGATGAATTAAAACTAAAGATAGAAAAATAGGAAGAATCGTCCAAGAATCTTGATGAATTACTCAACAGTCAAATGAGTGCTAGAGATAAAACTGGTTTAGGATATGGCACACAATTGAATGAAATAAGTAACAATTCTGAAACTGATAGTGAGATTAGTTTGAGTGTTTTTGATGTCAAATCTAGTGATGAAGAGAACACACCAGCAAATGATAGGTTCTCTAAAGCAGATGGGTTTCATGCTGTTCCTCCTCCTATAACAGGGAACTTCCTAACCCCAAGAGATGACATATCATTTGCAGGCTTAGATGAATAAGCCATTAGGAAGAAAATAATTGAGTAAAAAACAACTAATCTTAATACTAAAACAAGTGAGACTGTAGGTAAAACAAATAAAGCAAATACTCAAAAACCTAAGACAGTTTATGAATCAGTTAACAGAGATAAAGTTATCATTGAGGATTGGAACTCAGATGATGAGGATGATGTGTTTGAAGTGCAAACAGTTAGTCCTGTTAAGAATAAGGAGACTCAAATAGTTAAAACTAGAGTTGATAAAATTGGTCAAACTTCTCAGAAACAAGGAATTGGATTTAAGAAAATAAAAGCCTGCTTTGTCTATAAAAGTACTGACCATTTGATCAAAGATTGTAATTTTCATGACAAACAGAGTCAAGAACCTAAGCTGAAAACTGTGGTCAATACTAGTCCAAGGGTGGACAAACCAGTATGAGATAATACTAAAAGTGTTAATCATCAAATTTTTTCAAAATACCCTCATTTAAGAAAGAATTTTGTCCCATCAGGAGTACTAACAAGAACATGTTTGATTACTCCTGTTAAGCAAAATGAGAAAAGGGCAGTTCACACAGTTAGTACTGCTAGGCCAGTTAGTACTGCTAGGCCTGTTAGTACTATTAGACCATTTGCCCCAAAAATACCACAAACTAATGGTGCTTATAGACCAATTTACCCAAGAATGGACAATGTAAGACCAAGAGGCTCATATTCACCTATCAAGAGGTCTTACTACACAAAACTAGCTTTTAGACCCAAAGACTTAAAACAAGATGTTAAAACTTTTAGGGTTCAAAATATGACTACTGCTGGGACAAGAGCAGTAGTTAATACTGGTAAGGGTAAGATGGATACTGACCTTAAAAAGTCAAGGTGGGTTTGGAGGCCTAAGGGAAATTACTTGGATCATGTGTCCAAAGACAGTGGATCATTCATGCTCAAGAAGGTTGAGTATGTTGACCCAAAAGGGATTTCCAAGTCTGTAATGGCTTGGGTCCCTAAGAGATACTAATTCTCTTACTTTTTGTGCAGGGCAATCCAGAGATCTTGTTACAGGATCATGCAGTGGTGGATAGTGGTTGCTCTAGCCATATGACTGGCAACAAAGCTTATCTTTCAGACTATGAAGATTACAATGGAGGCTTTGTGGCTTTTGGAAGTGATCCCAAAGGAGGTAAAATAACGGGTAAAGGTAAAATCAAAACTGCTAATTTAGACTTTGATGATGTTTATTTTGTAGATGAACTTAAGTTTAACCTTTTCTCTGTCTCACAAATGTGTGACAAGAAAAATAGTGTCCTTTTTACTGAGACTGAATGCCTTATCCTGTCTCCTAGCTTTAAGCTTCTTGATGAAAGTCAAGTTGTACTTAGAGCTCCTAGAAAGGATGATGTGTACAGCTTGGACTTAAAGAACATTGTTCCCTCTGGAGGTATAACTTGTTTATATGCAAATGCAACAGCAGATGAGTCTAAATTATGGCACAGGAGATTAGGTCATGTGAATTTCAAAAATATAAACAAACTTGTTAAAGGTCACCTAGTTAGAGGTTTACCTTCAAAAGTTTTTGTGAATGACCACACTTGTGTTGCCTGCAAGAAGGGTAAGCAACATAAGGCCTCCTGTAAGGCCAAGTTAGAAAGAATCATCAGAAAGCCCCTAGAATTACTTCATATGGACTTATTTGGACCTGTCTCTGTAGAAAGTATTAACAAGAAAAGGTACTGTTTGGTTGTGACTGATGATTTCAGCAGATTTAGTTGGGTATTTTTCTTAGCTACCAAGGATGAAACATCTGAAATCCTTTGTAAATTTATCATAGGCTTAGAAAACCAATTGAATCATAATGTTAAAATCATTAGATGTGATAATGGGACAGAGTTTAAGAACCATGCTATGAATGAATTCTGTGCTAAGAAAGGAATCAAAAGGGAGTTTAGTGTAGCTAGAACTCCACAGCAGAATGGTGTTGCAGAAAGGAAAAACAGGACCCTAATTGAGGCAGCTAGAACTATGTTAGCAGACTCACTTTTACCTATCCCATTTTGGGCAGAGGCAGTTAATACTGCTTGCTATGTACTGAATAGGGTATTAGTGACCAAACCTCAAAATAAGACACCTTATGAACTATTAATAGGTAAATCACCTAGTATTAGTTTTATGAGACCTTTTGGGTGCCCCTTGACTATTTTGAACACCTTAGATTCCTTGGGCAAATTTGATGGGAAATCTGATGAAGGTTATTTGCTTGGATACTCTACCTCTAGTAAAGCCTTTAGAGTATACAACAAAAGGACCAAAAGGGTAGAAGAGAATCTGCACATCAATTTTCTTGAAGATCAACCAAATGTGACAGGAACTGGTCCTAATTGGATGTTTGATCTTGATTTTCTCACCAATTCAATGAATTATATTCCTGTTAGTGTAGAAAATCAGGTTAATGTGGATGCAGGTACACAAGATTCTTATGTTGCAGGTTCATCAGGAAAAGATAAAGGACCTACTCAGGAATACATACTGCTTCCACTACAACCTCATAGGACAAGGATTCCAATAGAAGATGTTGCTCCAGCTGCACATGAAAAACCTTCTAAAAGTTCTCCTAAAGACAATGATATACAAGATTCAGAAGATGTTATTGATAAGGAAGGACAACATCAGATGCCAGAAGATGAACAAGTCTTGCATGATGAACTTGAGAAGATGGTTACTCAGGAATTGACTGCTAAAGCTATGGATGATGTTTCAAGACAAGCCTTTGAAGAAGAAAAGAGGAGAATTGCATCTCAAAAGAAGGCAGCTCAGGCTACAAGTACTAACAAACTTAGTACTGATAGGCAATCTGTTAGTACTGATAGGCAATCTGTTAGTACTGATAGGCCATTTGTTAGTACTGATAGGCCATTTGTTAGTACTGATAGGTCATCTGTTAGTACTGCTAACACACCATATGTTAGTGCTGCTAGAACTTCCACAGGTGCAAATGCTGGTGAATCATCATTTGTTTATCTTAGAGAAAAATTACCTATTGATGCATCTACTCTCCCTAATGTTGATTTACCTATTGATCCAAATATGCCTGACTTAGAAGATGCTTCTGATACTCTTCCAAATGATGGAATATTCAATGGAGCTTATGATGATGATGAAGATGTGGGTGCAGTGGCTGATTTCAATAACATGGATAACACCATTGCTGTCAGTCCTATTCCCACACTCAGAATTCATAAGGATCATCCAAAAGGATAAATTCTAGGAGATCCTACATTAGCAGTTCAACCAAGAGGGAAGATTCAAAAGGCTTCTTCAGCACAACAAGCCTTGGTCAGTTACATTCACAAACATAACAGAATAAATCACAAGGATCATCAAAACTGTTTGTTTGCATGTTTTCTCTTAAGAAGAACCCAAGACTATATCACAAGCCTTACAAGATGAAAGCTGGGTTGAAGCAATGCAGGAGGAATTGCTTCAGTTCAAACTATATAAGGTTTGGGTACTTGTTGATTTACCATCTGGGAAAAAGGTAATTGGCACAAAGTAGGTCTTCAGGAATAAGAGGGATGAGAGAAGTATTGTTGTGAAAAATAAAGCACGGCTTGTAGCACAACGGTTTAGACAGGAGGAAGGTATAGATTATGATGAGGTTTTTGCACCTGTTGCTAGAATTGAGGCAATTAGGTTATTTTTAGCCTTTGCATCATACATGGATTACTGTCTACCAAATGGAAGTTAAAAAGGTGCCATTCTTTATAGGCACTATTGAAGAAGAAGTTCTGTTCATCACCTCCAGGATTGTTTTGATCCATAGCACATCCCAAACGAAAGTCATAAGGTGATCAAAGCTCTTTATGGGTCTACATCAAGCCCCTAAAGCTTGGTAAATCACTTTCTTCTTATCAAATGGAAAATGGTTTCAGAAAGGGGGTACCATAGACAAAACATTGTCTATCAGAAGAAAAAGATGACATAATGTTTAGTCCAAGTGTATTGGATGACATTATTTTTGGTTCTAACAAAACAGTCCATGTGTATAGAGTTTGAAGACTGTATGCACAAAAGATTCCAGATGAGTTCCATGGGTGAACTCACATTCTTTTTGGGACTTCAAGTGAAGCAACTACCTGAAGGAATCTTATTAGTCTAATAAGTATGTGCAGACATTTAAAGAAGTTTGATTTTTTATCCATCAGAACAGCTATCTGCTCCTATGGAAGTCTAAAAAACCACTGGTCAAGGATAAAGATGTGTGTAGCTGTGGAGATGTACATGTCTACAGGACTATGATTGGCTCTCAATGTGATTTATGACTGGCATCAAAGCCAGATATCATGTTTGCTGTTTGTGCTTGTGCTAGATTCCAAGTCACTCCAAATGCTTCATACTTAAATGTAGTAAAAAGGATTTTTAGGTATCTCAAACATCAACCCAAACTTAGTTTATGGTATCCTAGGGAATTCAACCTTTGAACTAAAGCTTAACCTTAGACAGTGACTATGGAGGAGCCAGCCTTGATAGAAAATCAACTACAGGTGGCTGATATTTCTTAGAAGACAGATTGAAATCTTCGCATGCAAGAAGCAGACTATTTGGCAAATTCTACAACTTAGGCAGAATATGTTGAGACTGCGAATGTTGTGGGCAGTTATTATGATACATAATCAGATTATGGATTATGTTCCAAATTCATGAACACAAAATCCATATTTGATAATGAGATGCACGATAAGTGTTATCAAGAATCCTGTTGCTCATTCAAGGACCAAGCATATTGAGAATCGGATTCCATTTATAAGAGATTGTAAGAGAAGATATATAAGGTTATCAAAGATTCAATACAGATCATAATGTAGCAGACCTTCTCCCCAAGGAGTTGAATGTCACTATGGTTTTAACTTCTTATTAGTGAGCATTGGAATGTTAAATCTGTAGCTACAATTAAGGGGAGGTTACACTTGTAAAGTTTGTAAACTGTAGAAAGTACTTCTAGTTAAAATTAATACTTCTAGGGTATTAATTCTGGTAGTTAGAAAATAATTAGTTATAGTTAATAATAGATTGTAGCATTTTTCTTGTTTTTAACTAACTATTTCAGGATAAGCATGGATTTGAGGATAGATAGAAGTTGTGCTGCAAATTCTTCTTATACATAGTCTGTAAGTACTAAGTACTAGAGTTAATTCTGGTAGTCTATAAGTTAATTCTGGTAGTCTATAGGTTAATTCTGGTAAACTATATTAGTACTGGTAGGCTAATGTTAAGTCTGGTAGGCTAATGTTAAGTCTGGTAGGCTAATGTTAAGTCTGGTAGATGACCGTTGGTGCTGGTGAGGGAAAATTGATTTTTTCTTATTTAAATATTACTGTTAGAGATTTTTACGGCGCATACTTCTAACATAGGTTTTCTATTTGGATAATTATTGTACTTTCTTCAATAAAATATCTTTCTTTACTCTAAATAAACTTCTTTTACGCACGGTCCAATAAGAAACCTTGTTATTAATCGATAAAAATTCAATTCTCTCTCTCTACCAGCACTTAGTAATTCACTCGAATCAAACCCAGGATTAGAATTTAAATTCTTACAATTTTTGTTCATCAACAAGTCCATATGGTCAATCTAAAGTACTCTGACAAGCATAACATGGTCGCTTTCTTGAAGAAACCAAATGAAAGTGTTGGTTTCACTGAGGTAGTAGATTTCCTTAAAGGTACATCCTTAGGGTAGCCTTAACTCTAGCCTTCTATCTTGACTCCCAGTCAAACATTCTGCAAACTGCTAACATCAGAACACTTGCTAATGGGACTCAACAACTACTAGCATCTATAGACTCTACAGATTATAATATTACTGAGGCATCCGTCAGAAGTAAACTTCAATTGGAAGATGCAATAGGAATACATACTTTATCTGATGCTGAAATATATGCTGGATTAGCCACATTGGGCTATGTTAACTGAGATGCAAATAACATTATAGGAAAAAAGAATGTTTACACTCAATGGCACCCAATGGGAAATTTATAATCCATCATATTTACACTGCTTAAGCCTTAATCCCTGTGGATAGGATCAAATTGGTAGTACTATTGCTTACTTTCATTAATATGTCCTATCGTAGCAATAGGTTTATAATTTTATCTAAAATGAAATTTGATGGGATGGTTCATAACATTGAGAGTAATACAAAAATTTTAATGTATCTAAGGTTTTTACAAATTGTTTTGGATATTACAACTAAAAATAATGGAAGGTATTTAGCCCCCACTTTGACCAAAAATATTTTTGCAAACATGAAAATGGGTTATGCAGGGGATTTTGTACCATTGTTGCCTGCTATGTTAGCAGTTGCAGCTATGGATCCAGGTGAAGGATCAGCACAACCAACTGAACCCCATCATACACCTGTTGATCCACTACCATCCACATCCCTACCACCTATTCTATCACCACCTCATTCACCTCATCAATCACCACCTCATTCACCTCATTAACCACCACCTCATTCACCACATCAATCAACACCTCATTCACAACATCAATCACCACCTTATTCACCACCTCATTACTCACCACCTAGGTCCTATGAAGCACCTCTCCCCGAAGGTAATACATCAAGAAGTGCTAAGGACAGTATGCAACTTAAAGAAATGATGGATATTGTACCTAAGTTGGTGACCAGAATTGAAACTTTAGAGATAGAGCTGCAATAGACAAAGACAACTTATGGAAAGGCAGTTCTCACCTTGGTTAAAAGGATAAAGATTCTGGAAAAGGCATTAAAAAGAAAGACATAGAAGGTGGTAATATCTGAATCAGAGGGTGAAAAAACAGAGGACCAGGGGAGGATAATTCAAGATATTAATGATGACCCTCTAGTTTCTTTGGTAAGAGAATCCATGAAAATGAAAGAGAAGTCAACATATTTTGTTACTCCTACAAAAGATTCAAGGGAGGCTCAGGAAGAAGAATCATTCCTAACAATCTTGGAGATCAGCCAAAACATTGTCACAGGGTTCTTATCAGGGTGGTTAGTAAGGTAAAATCAACTGATAAGGGGCAAGAAGATTATAGGAGATAGCAAGGTTAGTGGCTAAGAATAATAATACGAGTGGATTATGAAGAAGAGATTAAATACTTTCCGAGCAAGAATAATATTGGTATTGAAGAGGTTAGTACTGGTAGTACTAAAGTTGATTCTCGTACTACTAGTAAAAGGGGTCAAAATGAAGGAAAGGCTCCAATGGTTGAAGAGGATATCCAGGCTACTCACAAAACTAAAGAACAAATAAGATAAGAGGAAGCTGGATTGAAAGAGGCTATAAAATTGCACACTCAAATGGATGAAGAAGTTGCAAAGCTAATTCATTTAGATGAAATGGTAGCCAAAAGAATGATAGAAGAGGAAGCATTATCAAAACAACAAAAGAAAAGAAAAGCTCAAGTTCAATTTGAAGCTCAATATTATACTGAAGAAGATTGGGATGCTATTAGAGCTAAGCTAGAAGCAAATGCAGAGTTGACAAAGATGATGTTGGAAATATTTGTGCCCTGAACACATTCTTTGCAAAAAGAATGGTAGATATGGTGAATCAAAGAAAGAAACACTTTGCAGAGGAAAGAGCTAAGGAAAAGAGAAATAAACCCATGACTCAGTCATAGTTAAGAATCTACATGTCAAACTATCTGAAGAATCAAGGAACTTGGAAGCTTTCTTAGTTAAAGAAGTTGAGTTTTGAAGAGATTAAAGAAGAGTTTGATAAGTTAGTTCAGCAGATTAACACTTTTGTTCCTATGGATTTTGAAGCTACAAAGGCAAAATTGAAAAGATATGGAGAAGAGCATCAGACAAAAACTTCAAAGAAACAAAAGATTGATGATAAAGATGTTCCAGCTATAGGAGAAAAAGTTGATAATTAAATGAGAGAAAGACAATTAAAAAGACAAGAAAAAGAACGAAGCAAAAGGCCTAGGAAAGGAAAAGTGTTACAAGAATCATAGAGACACAGAGACTGATAAAGAGGAATCAGTGGAAGATATGAATCCTACTCCTTTGGCTACAAAATCTAATATTGTGGTAAATTGGAAGATTTATTAGCAGGCAAATAATATATAACAGATAATGAAGCAAATAAGAGCTAAAACATTCTACAAGACTTTGACTCAGGTGTACACACCCCCACATTTAAACGCATCATTAATACAACATTGGGGTGCTACTTTATAATATAAGCTCACGAGTCACGGTAAACTACATTCAATTTTTATTAAAAAGATCAGAGTTACAAGGTCCCAATAACTTTATAAAAACTCGTTTCAAATAATCCACAGCATGTTTAAGTTTCTTTAAAAGAGAACATTTTATCAAATGTGCAAAGTTCACCAAGTCCACGTCCTTCGATATCCGCATTCCATCCATCAAACAGCAAGCATATACACTGAGATAAACATGCTAAAAAGCACGAAACGTTGAGTTAAATTCCATAGTTTATAAACAATCATTTGAACACAAGCATAACAAAACATTTAGTTCATAGACCAATCACAACGATGCTAGAGCTACAAACCGAACCTTAACTATGTGCCCAACCTAGAGCGATAGTGTTACACACTCCCAATACTAAATACAATATGTCTCTGTATGCCCTCGCAAGGACACACGCCCACAGGTCTGTTAGGCCAAAATATATCTAATATTAAAGCATCACCGTTCACCGGTTAGCGTGATTGACGGTTTCATGAAGGAAGGGCACCACAATACACTCCATAGCAACGTTCACATAATAAAATCACATGTGTTCGATTTTCTAAAACAAGCATGTATCCCCCTCGCGGGTTTTAAAAATATAAAAGATTTAAATGCGAGGCTATGAACTCACCTTGCTCGTAGGCAATAATCGAATAACCTAATAACCACATAGCATCGATGAATAACTTGTCGCATCCACAAAGTTGTAATTAATCTTAATGGTTATGACCCACCAGTTTAGGATGTTGTATATGGGTTTTCCGGTGGATGATTACATCAATGTGGACCATTTGATAATGGATTTGGGTTTTTAAGAGTTGTTATGAGTTTGGTGGGATGGTTAAATAAGATACTCGAAAATAGTAAAAACCAGTATGTAATATATACATATTCATAATATATATCTCATATGAAAAATAAGACAAGTATATAAAGCGCGGCGTGTATTTTATATAAGAAAAATATAATATAAGGAACGTGAGAAAAATATAATTAAACAACATAATTTGACACGCGTTCAGAAGTCGTCAAATGAAATAAATAAAAGTTATTACTTAAAAGTAAGTACACGCTTTAAATTCTTGAATGACATTTTAAAAGTATTAACAATAGTTATTATTGTCCTTTAGTCGGGACTTATAAAATAATACTTTAATATTTAGTATTTCTTTTTCTCGACGGGTTTTAGTTAAAATAGTTATCTCGTTGTAAAAATATAGTTTCCCGATCATTATCCCCGGTTATTGTATAATTACAAATAAATTTAATATAAATAATATATTACTTTGTTTCTTTTTTATCAGTTTTAATATAGTAGAAGTTCGAAAACGAAAATACATGTATATAAATATTTTTATAAATTATCGGCATGACCTTGCCAATTGTACAACGTTCCCCATTTATCTTAAAATAAAATATTTCATATTATTCAATCAATCATATAACAATATTTTTGCTCTCAGCTAATACTTTGTCAAATTTACATAAATGTTAAGTATAAGTTAAACCAAACGCTCCCTTATTAGGGACCGCTGTCCCAAACGCACCCTTAGAGGCTGCCCTAAACCAAACACCCTTGTTGGGGCTGTTAAATGCAAATCCAAACACCCCTGTTTGGCAGTTTTAAACACAAATCTAAACGCCCCTGCTGGGCTATAAAACGCAGAAACAAACGCACCCTTTGGGGTGGTTAAACAACAAACCAAACGCTCCCATTGGAGCTGCTGTACCAAACGCACCCTTACGGGTTGCTGGGCAGCGAACCAAACACACCCTTAAGGGTGTTAAACCCAGATCCAAACACCCCCTTTGGGGTTGAAAAACGCAGAAACAAACACCCCTGCTGCGGGCGTGTTTTCAGCCGAGTATACCAACAAAACCGGAAGCCGAGAACTAGAAATAAGCTTAAACAACAAAAAAAAAACAAAAAAACCCCAAAAAAAAAAAAAAAAAAAACAACACCATGAATTAAGTATAAATCCAAGTAGAATAATTAATAAGAAAAAAAAGAACAAATCAAAGAAGTTAAGCTTAAATAAACGAAACCATTATTATTTAGTTATAAATTTTTTTTTTACAAGAGATGTAATCATCCAAACTCGGAAATAGGAGGAGTGAGGTGGCGGTGATTGCGTCGGCTGCTGTGGCGGCTGTTGGTGGTTCGGAGATGGAGAGGGACGAGGTGGTGAGGGCGTAGATGGTGACAGGGTGGCGGTGATGTTGGTGTTTTTGGTGTGGATCTGTGGCAGAGAGGGTGGCCAACGGTTGTTGATATTCGAGGTGAGGGTGGCGTCGGCGTGGAAAGGGGGTGTGTGTGGTGTCGATTGTGATGGGGCAGCGGAGTTGGGCCACGTGGAGTAGAGTGGCGGCTATGGAGTTTAATGATGGTGGGGTGAGGGTGAATCCCAGCGGGTGAAGGAATGAAGATTAAAAGTGGTGGTTTGGTGGTGTGTGCATGCAGCTGCTGGAGGGGGGCGACGGCGGCGGTGGCCGAAGCTGGCCGGATTTCAGTGACGGCGCCGGATATTTTGAGGGAGGTGAGGAGAGAGTGTTAGGGTTGTGTGTGTGTTTAAATTTTGTTATAAATGAAAAAAATTGTTAGAATTTTATATATATAAAAGTTTTAAATGTAAATGTAAAATGTATAATAGTCTAGGGTATATCTTATAAATTTCTCCAGGGAACTAACGTTGTAATCTTTTGGGGTATTTTTGTAAAAATTATTTCGGGGCTCGGTTGGCGAGTTAACGTATGATTTAAAAGACGAAACTTGCCCCATTGTTTTTTCAAATTATTTTCCTAAAAAAATGAGTATTTACAACGACAAAATTAAATAAATATTTTGTAACGTTTTATTTAACATTGATATAGTAATGTAGGAGTAATAGTTTTAGACTTTGTCCGAAAAATAAATCTTAATTTAAATGTTCTCGTTTTCAACCAACGCTTTTAAATAAAATGTAAGATAATTTATTAAATATTTTTATTAAATAAATTTCGATAAATAAATAAAATTTCATTAGTCTCGTGTCGGTATGCGTTGTTGTCGCTTTCGAGCCAACTAAGTTTGAAATAAAATAAAAAAAAATTATGAGAATTATGTACTAATAATTATGATTTATTATTAAAATAAATTTTGGAAAATTATCAGTTACGCGGAATATATATATATATTTTTTTTGACGATAAAAGGTCAAACGGTCAAAATCAAGTCAAACTCGAAAAGTAAAAGGGTAACATAGTTATTTAAGGTTCCGAAAATTGACGGTTGTCACATTCTCCCCTCCTTTAGGAAGCGACTTCCCGGCGCTTAATCACTTTATTCGTCCCAATTTCACTTGAAATTGGTGAAAGACGACATTCCTCGGAACTATTAACATTGCTCTTCAATCAGGCCATAGATTTCGGAGCGCTTTGGAGGAATTTTAAATTGACAATTACTTCAAAAATCATCGGTAATCACACCGGTTAAATCAAAACACATATTGACCAACGGGTCTCGTTAAAAGAGATCACGTCATTATAAAAAAAATTGTCTGGAGTGAATATAACTCCATCGAAGGTGTTACAACATTATTCAAAACAAGACGCTTATCATCAAGCGTATAGAATCACATAATCGCATGCTCACTAACCGACAAGCCATGCAAATTGAAAGAAAGCGCACTTATGCGGAAATCACTTAGAGTATACATAACTCGATCGAAAGCACTACGGCGTTAATCGAAATAAGGTACTTATCAATAAGCACAGATAATTACATAACGACATGCTTGCTAAATAGCCAAACCATGCCAATCAATCAGTTCAGTCACGTTAACTCATGCTTGCTAAATAGTCAAGCCATGATTAACAATAAATAATTCCGGCTAAGACCAGCCTAGGAAAAGTTTTTAAAGTTATAGGATGTTCGTGGGCCTGAAAGCCATGGATGCATATCCACAAAGATTTTTATCATCGTAGGGTGCTCACACGCGGATCCATACCCAAAAGAGATTACATGGTAATCATAAACAGATTCATACCCAAAAGAGATTACAGTATATATGAAATCAGGGTGCTCACAGGCTTTATAGCCATGGATCCATATCCAAAAAGATTTTTATCATCGTAGGTTGCTCACGCGCGGATCCATACCCTATCATCGTAGAGTGCTCACACGCGGATCCATAACCTATCATTGTAGAGTGCTCACACGCGGATCCATACCCTAGTAAATGGTCAAGTTTGCTTATATTATCAAACTCTGTGCATTCTTTACAGTGCCCCAAGCACGATCGTCACCGGCTTGGCTGCTACTCGCAGGGACCAATTCGAGCTCGCACCCTAAACGCGACCGCTCCATGTGTCCTTAAATCATCTCGACCTATTTAGCGAGCTCAATAATATGGGTAGGCGTACCCAGCTGATCCGACGTCATATAATAATGCCGCCTCAAGCTCGCACATATGTACGACTCTCCGAAAAAAAAACCCTAAAAATCACATATCACATAAACACATAACAAGCAAAAGTTTTGCACATAATTTTCAACTATGGCTATCCGCCGTTGATCATCGACGATCAAAGGGGATCGAGTCAAGCACAAGGATTCCTCAACTGAATAAACGGAGACGGCAAACGGGATTGTCTTTTATCTACCGCCACGAAGTCGGCAACCTCCAACTGTCCCTCGCGTACCATTTTATTCCCTACGGAAAATGATGACGGACGACATCACTATGATTCGGTAGGATCTGACCATTATGCTTGGCTCTCGTGCCGAAGGCTCTCCTTTTGAGCCATCCTTGTGTGACTCTATGTTGGTATCCGAGTCACCACTCTACGTTGTATTCGATTTCACAAGGCAGAACAGGAACAAATCAAACACCTCGAATTCACAACTCGAGCTTGTGTAGGATTCATCTGTAACATTAGATGACCGAACATATATGTTTCGGGGGTAGAAGTCTTATTCATGATTACAGTTTTATTCAAGATGATGGAAGGATGTTTCTGTCTAAAGAAAAGGATAAAGAGTCATTGAGAGAGAGTAGAGGGAATTTGAGATTTAAAGCCAGTTAAGATATACTAAAAGAAAATTTTTTGGCAAGGAAAGGATTGAGCTAGAAGCCTGTATCTGCAAACGTCTGGCACTGAGGATGGATGTTGAGCCTACATGGAGAAGAATGGATTGAAACCATCTTCAGAAGAGTTTTATGGGTTCTATTCCGCAGGACCCAGCACCTGCCATAGATAGTTAAATGGAGATTATCATGACTTGAAAGAGAGGGGCTTATCAGATCATCAGGAAGATAACATAGATGTGGCTATAGGGAAAATTTCCAGGCTTATTGAATGATTTACATGAGATGATCTCAAGGAGTTGTATAGGCTGATGATGTTGAAGTATGGAGATAACGGCCTGAAGAAGGGAAATTTTGAAAGGGTTTTATGAGGGGGGGGGGATATCAAAGACTATGTTTGATCCACCATCTGAAGAGGATGCTATTTGGAAGTTTAACATCATCAACAATAGGATACTCAAAGTGGTACTATACGTTCATAGCTGCAAATGTTCATTGTTAAGACTGTGGTAGGCTGCACACATCTTATGCTGACTGAGGTTAAGTATCACACTACACACCCTAGAGTTTGCAAAGTATGCTTCGAAAAGAAGCTTTTGGGAGATAGAAAAGATTGATGTCTGCTATCAACTACCAGTATGTTATTGTGCAAGATATCAAGTAAGACCGACTAAAAAACACATCAAAGAGGTTAAAAGGATCTTTCGATACTTAAGGGGTACCATTAACATGGGACTCTGGTATCCGAAGAGTTCTGGATTTGAACTAACAGCTTTTTCAGATGTCGACCATGCCAGATGCGTTAATACTCGCAAAAGCACTTCTGGAGGAATACAATTTCAAGGTGATAAGTTAGTCAGCTAGATATCAAAGAAGCAAGACTGTACTGCAATGTCATCAGCAGAGGCTGAATAGGTGGCATTATCTGCAAGTTATGCTCAAGTTATGTGGATGATGACACAACTTAAAGATTATGGCTTCAACTACAATCAAATACCATTGTATTGCGACTCTTAGTCAGCCATAGCAATCTCATGCAACCCTATGCAGCACTCGCATACCAAGCACATCCATACTCGATATCATTTCATCAAAGAACATGTTGAAAATGGTATAATTGAATTATACTTTGTTAGAACTGAATACCAGTTAGCTGATATGTTTACTAAAGCCTTACCCGAAGATAGGTTTTAGTATCGTGTCAGACGAATTGGTATGAGAAGTTTATCATCCAGCAGAACTGTCAGGTTCTGACAAATGCAATCTGCATGAATATTCCATCAAACATCGTACATGTAAATCATTTTTTGAAAAAAAGAAAAAAGTAACAAAATTTTAAAAATTAGACACAAAAAAATAATACAAAATCAAAAAATCCTAAAAAGTATTTACAAAAACATCTTCTCGACATGTCGACGCTAGAGTGCCGCGTGATAAACAATCTACGTACCTAGAAATGTTTGAATACCATCGACACGGCGTGTATAGAAGTTCGACACATAAGTTTTCAAATGCTTCATCAAAACATGTCATTTCGATTTTTCGTTATGACTTGTAATTACTACTCTTAGTTTGCAACTATCGGACCCGAACGACAAAGGACAGAGTAGTGTTTCAGTCGCTTATCCTTACGTGCGTTAGAAGATGAAGTCTCTTCTAAATCTTAATGTTTTTCAAAAAGATTTATATAAACATAAATTTTCAAGAATTTCTCTGCGAGACGATTCATAATCTTTTCAAATTTTGTGGAGTCAACACCTCCATCCCCTCATAAAGTTTACAAGACATTTCTTTATAATTAGTGTCATTGGCTCAAATGATTCAACGTTTTGAGGGGGAGTTTTTTTAAAAACAAAGAGTTTTAATGATTATGGATACATCATCCTTACGAACAAATCTTATGTAGTTCAAAACATTATCACGCATCTCTTAATAACAACTGTTAGGAAATTCTTTGATATTAACAGACTTTATTTCTGTTAGTGATTATAGTTAGTTATGCTAGTTTACATATTAGATACTAGTAGAAGGATTCATCATATAGTTAGTACTGGTATGTTAAATCGTTAATACTGCTTACGTAATAAGTTAAGTCAGCTTACTCATAAAAATTAGTTAAAGTTAAGAGATATGCATGAGACTAGTCTTAGAAAGGATATGCATTATCTTATACGCATTTGTAAGCCCCATTAGGGTTTCCCTCACAGTCTCGTAAAAGGAAACCTAGCATGTTTTATAGATATACGTGGTTCTAATTCTACACAAGTCATAGAAGATCGAATAGTAATCATAGTTTGTAATCTGTAACCTAGGTAGATTCAAAGTTTAATATAAAAGTTCTTTTGTGGTATTCATTATTGTTCTTTTGCTTAAGCATTATTGATTAGATTCTGCCATAAATCAAATAGAGTTCACTCAGTTTTCCAAACATTTGGGTTTTTTTATTTTATTTTGCGTTTAAGAAACTATCTCAAAGTGAGAGAATAACTCTTTTGCATTCGAAGGTTTAGATCTATTCATAAAAGATCCAACAAGTGGTATCAACAGCCTGTGGTGGAAAAACTCTGATTAAAGAAGAACTCAACAGTCTAAGAAGGCTGGAACAAGACATTCCTCCGACCCCACAATCACTGTAAAATGAAAAGATCCCTATCATCAGGAAGGAGAGTACCGATATGATGGGAGCAATGAAATGCGCCAATGCATATCTATGTCATAACAGACCATAAATCTATGGGCATGTTATTGTCTCAGCGAAGGAGATTTTAGAAGAAGAGCCTGCACTAACAACTAGAGAAACTTCTGCTCCTCCTACTCCTAAGACTGCCAAACAACTGGCTTCAAGAAGGAATCAGGAAAGAGTTTAAAAAGGCATCTTCTTTTAAGCAATACCCTGATGAATCCACCTTAAGTTCACGCGCGAGCAGATGTGCTAATGCTAAAAAACTCTAGAGGTCAAACTCAAAAATCGAGATTTGGGTGGTAATGTTAAGAATCCAAGAAAATGCAAAAAAATGTTTCTAAAACATCAATCTTTGAAAATTTTTCTACTCACAGCAAATGAGCGGGCTTGGAATACAGTGTTTATGATAGATTACCAGAAACTGATAATCAATTGGATGTGTTCATGGTGCTCCACAGCTCTCAAAGGATGAACTATAACCAGAAGTCCATTGAACGTCTTCCATCTTTATGGTGGAATCATTGCCTCATCATGAGAAATAATGCCAGACATTGAAGAGAATTGATATTAATACCTATTACAAACAATATAATGTGGTGATGAAATGAGTGAAATTGAAAAGGTCTTCAGGTATTTCAACTATGCGCTATGCTCTAAAATTTTTAAGCTTTCTCTCCTCTGGAAAATACTAACTGGCAGTACTAATGACAGTTAGTTACTCCAGATGAGAATTTTGGGGTAGTCTACTGCTCAGGTGGAAATAAACAATTCATATACTACTCCAGTTCTCATGATATAGCTTACTCCTTCCTTGTACAACCAACAACCAGTCCTCAACTTGAGAATGAGGATTTTTAGCAGATGGATGGAGATGACTTGGAGGAATTAGATCTTTGATGGCAGGTGGCTATGTTGACTGGCAGATCAAAGATTGAGTGCTACAACTGTCACACAAAAGGGCATTTTGCTAGAGAATGTAGATCTGGAAGGAGTTCCAGAAGAAGTCATCCTTATGGTGACAATGGCAGAGCAACTGCACAACAAATGAATCGGTTTACAACAGCACTGTTTGCTTCAAGATGGTCTATGTGAGGCTATGACTTGTAGCAATGATTTTGAAGTACAAATCCAGTCAAACTTCTATATTTGGATGGCAATCTCCTCTTAAAGCCATCAAAGTTCTTCTAGTGAGTAACAAAAATGTTCTAAACAATGTCTTGAATCATTTAAATGTCTTCAAAAGAACTATGAAAACTGAAGAAGAAAAGTCATATACAAAGCACAAAGACAGAAATCAGGGATAATGAAATAGCATTATAGTCACTGGAACATCCAAGATTATTGAGACAGAAAAAAATGAGTTAGCTTGGGTAGAAATATGAATTTCAGATTATGGAGCTTAGAATGTATATGAAATAATAAATTAACTAACTTAAATCTTGGAATTTAGGAGAAGGCTTGTTAAAATGTAAGAGATGAGTAGTAAAAAGATAAGATTTGCAAATGGAAGAATCGACCAAGAATCTTGAGGAAATACTTAAAAGTCAAATGAGTGCTAGAGATAAAACTGGTTTAGGATATAACACACAATTGAATAAATTAAGTAGCAATCATGAAACTGATAGTGAGAACAGTTTGAGTATTTTTTATGGTAGATCAAGTGATGATGAGCATATACCAGAAAATGATAGATTTCAAAGAATGGGTATAAAGCTGTTCCCCCTCCCATTACAGGGTACTTCTTAACCCCAAGAGTTGGTATATCTTTTTCTTGGTTAGATGAATATGCCATAAGGAATATAATCATTGAATCACAAACAAATGAGCCTAATACTTAAACAAGTGAGACTACAGGTCAAACAAATGATACAAATACTATAAAGACTAAGTTAGCCAGTGAGTCAGTTGTGTCTAATCCTAAGATTAACAAAGATAGCATTATCATTAAGGATTGGACCTCAAATGATGAGGAGGAAGTGTCTGGAGTGCAAAAAGTTAGACTTGAGAATCAAACAATTAAGACTAGAGATGATAAAAGTAGTCAAAATCTCATGAAACAAGGATTGTTTTGGGAAAGAAAAGCCTGTTTTTGTTGTAGAAGTACTAAGAAAGCATTGATAAAAGAGCTGTAATGTTCATGACAAAAAAGAGTCCGAGAGTCCTAATCTACAAAAATGTGGTTAATACTGGTTAAAAGGGAGAGCAAACCAGTATGGATAATACCCAAAAGAGTTAATCATCCTAAACTTTTCAAAATAACCACATTTAAGTGAGCTTATTGTCCCAGCAGGTGATCAATAAGAACATAGTTTGTATAAGCCCAAGATTAATATTGCTAGGTCCTTTTTGTTACAGCATGGGCCAAGTATATTAATACAACTCGCTGGACCTGTTAGAACTTGTTGATCCCAATAATTAGTACTCTGCCAGGCTAAGTGTTAGTATTGCTAGGCCAAGTGTGAGTACTACTAGGCCTGTTTATGGAGATGACGGAGATGACGAGGTGAGGCAGCCATGGTGATGATGGTGATGACGAGGTGATGCGATGGAAGCGGAGGTGGATGTGGTGGTTATCGTTAGAATGGTGACGGCGGTGGCTTTATGATGATGGGGATGCGGCTGCTAAGAAGGTTGTAGGTCGGGATGACACAGCGGGCGGCCGGTGGGGGAGTGTGATGATGGAGAGGCGCGTGTCGGGAGAGCTGGTGATAGTGATACGGATGCAGAACCGTATTGAGAGGATCTATCTTTTTATATATTTTGGGTTCGCCGAAGTTTTGCCGGAAAAGTGGCCGGCGGTGGTGGCGGTGGCCGGAACAACTAGCCGGAAAAGATGGAGGGGATGGAGGAGGAAGATGATGTTTGTGTGTGTGTTATATTTTTTAAAAATGATTTAAAAGTTTATAAATTTTATATATATATATTAAAGTTATAAAATGAAATGAAAAATGTGTAATAGTTTAGGGTTGATTGTGTAAATATTTCCAAGGGGCCTAAAATGTAACATTTGAGTAACTTTTATAAATATTGGTTCGGGACTCATTTGGACTAGTTAACGGTCGATTCAATACACGAAACTTGCGCCATTGTTTTCCAATTAATTTTTCCGATAAAAATGAGTATTTACTTGATAGTATTTCATAAATATTTTTATAGCATTTATAAAAATATCCGTTATTTGTTTGGTGAACCGGTTACGTCTCGTCCGAAATAAAATAAAAAAATAAAATAAAAATAAATTTCTAACCCATATATTCGCGTTATCAACAAACGTTTTCGAATAAAATGATGACTAAATTTATTAAATATTTTTATTTAATAAAACTGTTAATTAAATATAATTTAATTATTTTCTCGTTTCTAAATCTTGCGAGGGCATTTCAGTCACTTTCTGACTGTTTTCGGGTCTCGGTCAAAACTAAAAAGTTGTCCGGAATGTCGTTTTATATCAAATTGCTTTAGAGTCCGAATCGTGAAAACGTGATTTAGTGGTTCGTTTTTGATAAATTCTATGAATTAAATTATTTCCTTTTCTTCGTTTCTCGAAATCAAGCATACTTTAAAAATAAATTTTATAAAACACAACATGTAATAATATATGATTTAACTGATTTTAAAATGTTCCGAAAAATGACTGTATGTTATAGTCATATACCCACCTTAAGAGATCGTAGTCCCGGTGCTCAATATGTTTTAATTCGCCTTGGTTTACTAGTGATCAGATGAGTGGATATACTATGATCGTTTTCGAGGTTTCCAACGAAAAATTTGAGTGAACAAGGGTCAAAGCATAGGATATATGCAAGGAATATGAGCGAATGGATCAAATGTCTTGAGAATCTTCAAATGAATGGATGGAATACATGACTCGAAGAAAAGCCATTGGAACGAAGAATTTAACAAGTCCGTCATTCTTTTAAAGCGGTTTCTTTTAAATGGTTTCATTACTAGTAGAATTATCAAGTTCGCCGACGTACGAAACACATTCGGAAAAAACCCATATAACAAATCACGAGTCGAAAGAAATTCATAGCCCAAGGATTGATTCATACGGACGAACACACGCTATGTCGGATACACATAAGCCCACTCATTCATAATTCGTCACTTACATAAAGAGGCGTCCCAATCCATATAAGTGATGAATTATGAACTTATGGTTCGGTGATTTATAATTTCCTTATTCAAATGAAGAAGCGTCCTAATTCATTTCAATAAGATGATTATAAATCATCCTACCTAAGTATCGCCGGCACAAAAACACGATATCAAATCAATAGATTACGAAACAACGTATACGATTCAAAAGCATAAAGAGAGTGTTCAAACTCGAAGTCAGATGATAGAATAGCTAGCGAAATTGACAAACTACGCCGAATTTCAACATCAAAAAAAATGAAGCAAGGTCGCGTAAATATTTCGGAGATAACCGCATCGCTCACAATATATTGAAGTAAACGAACTCATTAAGAAGTACCATAGTACTATGCACATATGTACGAGTATCTATATATAATACTAGTATTGACGCTCCAGGGAGTAAATGAGAAATCAGGAAGTACGCGAAAATCGAAGTGGTCAATATATATATAATTGACCGATATAAGGTAATAGTAATACGTCATAAGATAGACGTGAGAGGGTGAAATCATAGCCAAGTATTATATACTAATTATTAATGTAATAGCAATAGGGATGCAAAAGAGAGCATATGAGTTACCTGGGAGCAAGTGCGCATGGATATCGGACAATGGTGAAAGACTCTTAAAATTTTTCGAAAAACGGTTATAGTCTAGGGTTTTGAAAACGACCTAGTTCGCTATATTATAAAAATAAATTTTGGAAAATTATAGGTTACGCGGATTTTTTTTTTTTGACGATAAAAGGTCAAACGGATCAAAGTCCAAGTCCATAACCTCGAAAAGTCTAAAAGAGTACTCATAGTTATTTAAGTTCGCCGAAAAATTGACGGTTGTCACATATGGTTAAAGACTTCACAAGAGAGGATCTTATAGAGTTGTACATGTTGGTAATGCAAAAGTATGGAACAAATAGGCCTGAAGATGCTTATGACAGAGTGCTTTGGAGTGACCTCAGGACTATGTTTGATCCACCTCTCAATGAAGATGCTATTTGGAGCTTACCACTTCAACAGAAGATGATTAATTGGAGGTACTATCCTAATTGTGCAGTACATTGCCTAACTGTACACTGCCTAACATTGGATGCATCTACTATATATATGTTAGCAGATAGAAAATATCCTTTGTCAAAAGATGCTTGCCAAGTGATGCTAAAGATGAAGCTTCTAGATGGGACAATGGATGAAGTTTGTTATCAACTCTTGAAGATGATTGAGAAGCAAGCTGGGATAAGAAAGTGATGAGTCTCTCAGTAGCAGTGAGCATATTTTTGGAAACTATGGACTATAATGGAAGTGAGAAGGGTTTGGGTGTTGGCTAACCACCACACAACAAATGGTCATCAGTTCACCATGCTTAATAGGCATAAGAACTGGCTAGTCCAAAGCAAACGGCTTTGGTAAAGACTTCTCAAATCCGTTAATGGTTGACAGTTTACCAAAAACTGTATGGTAATCAATGCACCATAGTACTGCACTAAAGCATTGGCTACTCCAGAGCAAACGGCTACTGGTAAAGAGATCTCAAATCCGTTGATAGCTGATAGTTTGCTAAAAACTATAAGGTTATCAATGCACCTTGTTATTGCAATGAAGCATTGACTAGTCCATAGCAAACGGCTCATGGTAAAGACATATCAAATCCGTTGATGGCTGGTAGTTTGCCAAAAACTACAAAGCCAACTTAGTTGGATGTTGCTGTGTAGCTGTGATGAAGAGAAGACAAAGACTAAAAGACAAAAGAAGCTAAGGACTTAAAAAGGTGTTTGGATACAATCCTCAAAAACTCAAGCTGAAGAAAACTGAAGAAACTTGAAGTTAACAAGTGAAGTTCAAGTTTAGGGGAGGATTGTTAGGAATTTTGTATAACAGACTTAATTCTGTTAGTGTATTATAGTTAGTTCTGCTAGTTACATAGTTAGTACTGGTAGAAGGATTATCATAGTTAGTACTGGTAGTATTAAATAGTTAATACTGCTTATGTAATAGTTAAGTCTGCTTACGCAAAAATTAGTTAAAGTTAAAGATATGCATGAGATATCTTAGGAAAGGATATGCATTATCTTTATACGCGTTTTGTAAAGCCCATTAGGGTTTCCTTAGTCTATAAAAGGAACCCTAGGCATGTTTAGTAGATATAGTTCTACACAAGATCATAGAGATCGAATAGTAATCATAGTTTGTAATCTGTAACCTAGGCAGATTCAAAGTTTAATATAAAAGTTCTTTTGTGGTATTCATTATTGTTCTTCTTAGCATTATTGATTAGATTCCGCATAATCAATAGTGTTCACTCAGTGTTTTAATATTGTTGCTTTAGAATTATCTAAAGGAGCAAACTCCTTGTAAGCTGAAGGTTTAGATCTATTCAGTAAAACGATCCAACACTTCTTTACAGGTTTGGTTACAACAGATGGTGAAACAAGAGGAGCAATTATTTCAGCAATGAAAGGCCAATCACGAGAAGCAATTGATTCAGGTAATAAGGTCCATGTGGCTGGAGTCATGCCTTGCGTTTTTGTTTCAAAATTTAGTTCTACCAGCCTATTTTGTGTATGTTCCTAAAGGATATTTGTTGGCTACTAATGATATGTTTATTCCTCACTTTTGTTAAGGATTGTAGAATGGACACTTCTGTGTGCAGCGATAGTTCCCAATTTCCACCTACCGATGCATAGTTATGAAGTTAAGAACATGTATCTGATGACTCTGTTGAATCTTTCTGCAAGGTACTGTGATATAGACGAATGGTAACTGCAATGAAAGTTATTTCGTATATTGAACATTTATTATAGTTTAGACAATCAGAAAGAAAATAAACTTTAACTTGAAAATAACTTTTTGTTTTACGAATGATAATAGAGATGACTACTCGTATGGTTGAAATAATTCATAAGTGTTGGAAATGATCTTGAAAATGAAACCTTTAACTTACAAAAAGGATTTCTCGTCAGAAAATGTTTTTGCAAATTAACTTAATTAACTCAAGACTTATATTTAGTATACGGACCAAAATGTGTCACTCAAAAAGTTTAGATACTTTATTATATCAAAACATTATTATTGTTATCAATTTACGAAAGTGGATTTCTTGTCACAGACGATAAAGATCATAGACAAATCTTTAAAACCATATAATCATAACGGGTCTTTTGACATATACCGATATGATTATATAATCTAAGTTGATAAGCAAAAACCGATAAGATAGGATATAACAGGATTGCAACATAAGCTTGAGATTAAAGAGATCACGATCATACCACACTTATCATTATCTTAACGTTCACCGAGTAGTCATGAGAGATCTAGCCTCTCATGGCTATGAGATTCATAACAAAGTTGATTCAACATGAATTTCCATTATTCCCCCAATAAACTACTATTGATATTCTACATGTTATCTTTATCTTTTTGATCTTAAATCTTCAAAAGCGTGTGGTGTTTATGGTGTCTTGGTTATATAGTGGAATGGATGAAGAATTTCTAATGAGATGATTGAGAAATGAAAAGAGGAAGGATTTATAGGATGAGGGATTGAAATGAAGTTGTGCCCACAAAAGTTTATAAGTTGCGGCGTAACTGGTTGATAAAATGTGCGAGGTAAAAAAATTATTGAAAAGAGCGCGTCACAGTTGTAATGTGCGGCGTACTTAGGTGTTATGCAGTAGCATTTATGTCTTCATTAATTCTTCATAATCAGGTGGGAAGTGTGGCGCACAAAATAGTAAATGTGACGTACTTGTGGAGTTAATGCTGAATTTGACTAAGCTTTAATTACTTATGACTTGAGGAGAAGTGCGGCGCACAATTGGTAAGTGCGGCGCACATTTGCACTTTAGAACTTGAATTTTATTTCTTTCTTGTACGTTGTGTTCTTTAGCATATAAATACTCGATCCTTGTTGTGTTTATCTTCGGGATGTCTTCAAGTGAACCTACAAGCAATTCATGCTATTAAGTATAAAAAGTTCACGAGAAATGATTAAATTAAATGCCAAATACGCCATGGAAAACTTGTATAATTTGGGCGTTATCAAATCCCTCCACACTTAGCTGTTGCTTGCCCTCAAGCAATAAAAGCGAGAAAACAAGATCATTTATCGTGACGTGGAGAAAATTTGGATTTTATAAGTGTTTACAGGTTTAGATAACTTTTTAGGAATTGACATATAACATAACACCTCACAAGGAAATGTGTTTGATTTAAAAATTCACTCAGCCACTCATATAAGGTTTATATATTTTTGGGTCAACACTCAATTTGCACAGACATAATCTAGACAGCTACCATAGGCTTGTACTTGACACATAAACCTGACCGAAGGGCGGAACTTTGATGCTGATGCGAAAGCATATACTAATCTTCATATCGAAACTTAAGCCTTTATTTGAACGAACTATATATATATATGTATGTATATATATATATATATATATATCTCCATATATATATATATGGAATATATGATATAAAATATATGGTGTGTGTGAGTGTATGTATATATATATATATCCATATATATATATATCTATATATATATATATATATATATCTATATATATATATATATATATATATATATAATAGATATAATATAAATATACAATATATATACATATATACAAATATAAATACATAATACATAAAAATATGACATACATACAGATATATATATATATACATACAGAAATATATAAATATACAAACATAATAAAAAAAATAGTATATATATATACAATAACATATATATATACTATATATGTATATAAATGTAATATATAACAATCTAAATATATATATATATAATAAATAAATATTAAAAAATATATATAACTAAATATAACTAAATATATATATATATACTACCACGTTAATCATAACAAGGCTGTGTGCACAAAACTTCTTTCTTTTAACTTTAACTTCTTTACTTAGGAGTTTTAGTAATTTAGCACTAAAGAGGATAATGTTCAAGCTATGATGGATGCAGATTATGAGCTAGCTGTAAGATTACAGGCAGAAGAGCAAGGAGAATTGACTATTGAAGAAAAGTCAAGAAAGCTTTGAGGATATTCAGATGTTATTTGACAAAGAAATGAAAAGAGTAAACACATTTGTAGATAGGGGTGTAAACGAACCGGACGAACACGGACGGAGCCTTGTTCATGTTCGTTCATTTAATTTAGCCGGACAAATAAACGAACATAAAATGTTGTTCATGTTCATTCATTTAATAAATAAACGAACATAAACGAACTTTTTACCGAACGGTTCAAGAAATGTTCACTGAACGTTCAGTTCGTTTACAGCCCTATTTGTAGACATGGAGAGTTAGTGAAAGGCGGTGAGACAAGAACAGAAGGAAGTTCTAAAAGAGCAAGAGAAGAACTTGAATCTGAAAATTTAAAGAAGCAGAAGTTAGATGAGAATGTAGAAGCTGAAGTAGATGATGATCAAGAAGAAGCAGAGATGAAAAAGCATATAGAGATAGTTCCTGACGATGAGGTAGCAATTGATGCTATACCTCTATCTACTAAGCCTCTAATCATTGTTGACTGGAAAATCATCAAAGAAGGAAAGATGGGATACTTTTAAATTATAAGAGCTGATAGAAGTTCAAAGAGGTACTCATTAATGATTTAGATGCTTCAGACTTGGAAACTCTCTGGAAGTTGGTTAAAGCTAAGCATGGGCTAACAAGGCCAGAGGAGGGCTATAAGAGAGTGTTATGGGTGATCTGAAAGTGATGTTTGAACCTGATGTGGAAATTGAATTGTGGAGGAATCTATAAGGACACAAAGTAACAGTTTGGAAGCTATTTTCTTCAATTGGAGTACATTTTGTGAGATTTCAAAATCTGCATATCTTTATGCTGGTAGAAAAGAGATATCCACTTACACCTGCAACAATCACAAAAATGCTCAACAAGAAGCTTCAAGCTGATCATTGGAATGAAATATGTTATTAGCTTTTTAAGCTTATGACAAACACAGCTCAAGAATCCTAGAAATGTTTGAATGCATCCTCCTAGTGAAGATAAAGCTTTTAATCAAGAAACTTGAAGATTCAGAAGATGAACATCAAGTTTAGGGGAGGATTGTTAGGATTAAAAGACTTTTTGAAGCTGTTTGGAAGTTACTGCTGCTAAGGTTAGAGTTACTGCTGCTAAGCATAACTTAGTGCTATTAGTGATATTAGTGAAAAATATGCTAAGTAGTTAGTACTGCCAGTTACTACTGCTAGTATATATTACTACTGCTAATGGAAGTTAAGACTGCTCAGAGACTTAGAAGAAATACTACTAAGTAGTTAATACTGCTAGTATAAAAGTTACTACTGTTAGTGTAACTTAGTACTGCTAGTATATGTTAGTACTGCTTGAGTAAAGTTACAACTGTTAGCATAAAGTTAGTACTGCTAGTGTAACTTAGTACTGCTGATGAAGAATGAAGAAAATATTCTAAGTAGTTACTACTGCTTGTACACAGTTAGTGCTGCTGGTATAAAAGTTAATGCTGCTGGTTACAACTGCTAGAAGAGTTTCTACTGTCAGAAGGATAAAGACAAGAGAAAGGATAAAGATGAAGATTGTTTATCAAGATTACTTACGGGATAAGTATGAGATATTTTTGTAAAAGATTCGTATAAGTTATTTGTTTAGAAGATCATGATAACTTAGGAAAGTATTGTAAGCCTTGTAGGACTCCTTGGTGTATAAAAGGAGGTCCTAGGGCATAATGTATATACATCCAGATATCCTTCATTGTTCTGTTAATCTATTCGTAGCTTTAAGGTTTTGTAAACCCTAACACTATTAAGAGTGTTCGTATTATATTGAGGCTGAAAGTTTGGTAAACTGTTTTGTTATTGATCTTGTTCATTACTGTTTCATTGTAATTCTTCTTAGTATCATTGACTAGATTTCGCATAGTCTTTGATATTCACAATCAAAGTTTCTACTATAGTTGTGTTAGATTTATCTTGCATAACTATACCTTATACAAGCTAAGGGATTAACGATCTATTCTATTGGGATAAACATGCTCTTCATTCAGCAAAATAAGCAAGTTCTTCATTCTGTGAAATAGGCATTTTCGATTCATTCTGCGAAATAGGCATTTTTGGTTCATATAGCAAAATAAGTAGGGTTTTTTAATTCAGTGAAATAAGCAAGGTTTATTCATTATGCGAAATAATCACAGGTGTGTTTAAACTGCGAAATAAGCAAGATTGTGTTAATTATGGGAAATAAGCAAGGTTGTTTTCATTCAGCGAAATAAGCAAGGGTGTTTAAACAGTGAAATACAGTTTCAAGTTATCATTTCGTTCAAGACTGTTTTAAGTTTGGTTTATTTCGCGGTTACGGTTAAGGTATTACGTGGTTAAAAGGTTTACTAGCAGTTAAACGAGTAAGTTTTGATTTGTTTCAGTTTTTCGGTTTCGAGTTTCGTCGTTTGCGGGTTTTCTAACGACTACCATTAGAATCGCGATCCTTTAACGATCATCGTAACGTGTTTATTTTTTGTTTTTTGTTGGATCAATTCGAAACAAAACCATAAACCCTAACTGTGTATGCTAGTCGAACGAGGAAGAAGATGATAACAAATTTTGTGCATGGCTAATATTTTATAATTGTTTAAAATTTAAAATGTTACATTTTTAACCTTTATTTTTTAATATTTTTCAACTTTAGCCATTATTAATAGATAATTTTACTATTAGTCATTTTACTTTAAAACAATTTTAATTGTAACCTTTACTTTTAAAAACATTTTTAGTTTTAACCTTTTAGTTTTAATCATTTTCACCATTAGTCCTTATTTTAAGTTTTTCATATATGATCGTTAATTAAGATCAAGTACTTTAACGTCAACAACGATTTTTTCAAATAACAAACCACAACAAATCACTTTATTTACTTAAGATCCGTAATTCATTTCACAGCAAATCTAATTCAATGGAAACAAAAGATGTGCATGCAATAAAATACAAAATGTCAAAAGAAAAAGAGAGATGCATGGCATATTTTTGTTCTCTTCATTCACACCTTCAAGTTCTTTCAAAAGAATACTTAAAAGGCACTCGTACTAAACATGGATTCAAACAGGCATTTATGTCACTCTTTGGTTAAGATGATGATACATTCACAAGTATGATGTTCCTTAACGTAGATCAACTACAAAAACAACTTGACAAAGATGAATTTCAAGAAGATTCACAAGTACGATGTTCCATGGCAGCCTTTTGGGTGATCAAAAGACAGTTTCAAAAGTTCATCGATTTGCAGTTTTCTTTGGATCATGACAGTCAAATGATAGACAATTACTTTGTTGAATACACTGGAATTGAGGTTAAACACTTTAGAGATACACTACTCCAACACATGGGTAATGTTAAAAAGTCCATTGTTAAAAGAACACGTCATCAAACACAATATGATGAAAGGGTGAATAATAGATAGATGCAGAAGCAAGAGAATAAGGTTGATTTGGGAAAAGCATTGGATGCTGATTTGGTTGTCAAGGAAAGCAGTGGGACAAAATCTGGAAAGCAAGATACAAGCAGCAGGTCAGGGAATGATGCAGATGCTGATAATGCAAATATCAAACCCGTAAATGACAAAGAGCCAATGGCTGAGGTACAATTGTCTGCTGAATGTAATGTATTTGCTACAGGACAACAGCATGCTGAGCAACCCGAATTCAATAATGAAGGAAGGGTTGATCAGGATGTTGAACAATGTCAAGTTAAAAGTCCTATGCTTGAACCATCACCTGATAACAAGACAACTGAATCTTCAAACCATTCTCTTGAGTCTGAAAATATTTGTCTTAAAAAGACCGTTGCCTAATTTCAAAAAGATTTTTCAAGAATGAAAGCACATTGTATTGCTCTTGAACTTAAATTTCAAAATCAATCTTCAAAATCAGGACAACATGGTCAATTTTCGAAAGTAAAAAGTAATGAAGCCAAGGTTAAATATGACATAGATGAAATTGAAATAATAAACATCGAATTAAAAATAGTGTGGCTAAATTACTTGCAGAAAATAAGCATTTAAATAAGGAAAAAGAACATTTAAAACAGACTTACAAAGATCTTTATGATTCTATCAAAAAAGACACGATTTCAGACGAAAGACCATAATGATTCTCTGATTGCTCAAATGGACAAAAAGTATATTGAAAATGCTGATTTGAAAGCTCAGATTCAGGAAAAGGTTTTTGCAATTGCTGCATTGAAAAATGAATTAAGAAAGTTAAAATGAAATATTATGGATACTAAGTTTGCAAAACCATCAATCTTGGGGAAACTGACTTTACAACCACTCAGAAACCAATCAGTTGTTAGAAAACTGACTGCGTTTAAATCTGAACGTCCTAAAATTTCAAAACCACGGTTTGCCTCCCAAGTTGGTTTATTACTATTGGTGAAAGTTAGAAGATCCATACCCTATATTACTTTACTATTCCTACTCTTTAGGCAAAACCTGATCACGTGATTGCATCTAGTAAATCTAGGATTAGCTCAAAGAACATGCCAAGATTTAGTTCAAATGACATGGTTCATCACTATCTAGAGGAAGCTAAGAAAAAGACACAAGAAAAATATAGGAATTCAAAATCTAGTGTGATGCATTCTACTAGGCTACAGAACACTACTAATGGAAGCAAACCAAAACCAAGGATCAACAATCAAACAACTAGGAGTTTTCCTGTATCTAAGAGTAGCTGTGTAACGTCAAATGTTGTGCCACTAGTAGATCACTCTAGGAATTCTAGTCCTTTTTTGGATTCCAAACACTTTGTCTGTTCTACATGTCATAAATGTGTCTTTAATGCAAATCATGATGCTTGTATAACAAAACATTCCAGAAGGAATCACGTTAGTGAATTCTCGTGCTAGATCGCAATCCATACGGACTAGATCAATAAACAAAAAGTAGATCAAAAGACGTCATATCAGATCCTTAGAGCGATCTCTACAGGTCTTACATTTTATCCAATAAGACTTCCTGCTGTGTTTGTGAAACGTATCCTAGATCTATGTCCTTTGGTGGAAAAACCCC
Organism: Tanacetum coccineum; assembly: GCA_026074375.1. Lineage (NCBI taxonomy): Eukaryota > Viridiplantae > Streptophyta > Magnoliopsida > Asterales > Asteraceae > Tanacetum > Tanacetum coccineum. The sequence continues at coordinate 27,504 of BQNB010023074.1, read as the reverse complement.
CGGTGTTAGAATTTTAAAATCTGTTGGTCTTAGGTTCTGGGGCGGATTCCTACAGGAAATGTTATTTGACTTTTTGCACGGGAAAGGGTTGATGTGAAACCTTCACGTTGGGTACCTAATGTAGATATCTCGGTCTTATCATGAATGCCAAAACAACTTGGATTTAAGTGCATGTACATCATCAATGTTCAGAGAAACAAAGTATGATTTTAATCTGCAGGTAAATCATTTATGTCAAAGAAGGAAAAATCTCAGAGTGTGGGTTGCTAAAAATAGTCTGATATCTCAGAAACTGTGTTACAGGGATTTAAAACAATGATAAGCAATGACTTTTGAAACACTGTTCAGGCCTCGAACCTCACTGTAAAGATAATGCGTGTTGAACAAATCGGCTTTAAGCCTCCTGCACCACAACTCAAACAACGTTCCTTACAAACTTATATGATAGACCATGCCATTAAATGATAGAGTTGGAAAGTCTATTCGGTCCTTTGTTCGACGAATAATTCAAATGGAGAAAATCAAGTTGTTTCAAAGTTGTTCCGCTGCTACTACTCCTGATGCATCCGATAAACGTCAACAACAACTAGATCCAACTTCATCTACTTCAACTCTAGCAACAACTATCACTGCTGATGGAAACTTCGACTTGTATATATCTTTGTTTTTCTCTTTATTTTGATTTATAAATATTTTTTGAAAAAAATACAAAAATATAAAACCCATAAAAAGAAAATACAAAAATATAAAACCTAGAAAAACAAAATATAAAATCAGAAAATTTCAAAAATACCAAAAAGAATCTTCTCGACATGTCTCTTGGAATCGATAATATTTACGTACCTAGAAATGTTGATTAACATTAACACGGGTGTATAAATGAAGTTCGAGCAAGAGTTCAAACACTTTAAAACATGTCCTTTCTAATTTTCTTAAATGACTTATGTACATTACAATGCATAACTCGGACTTAAATGTAAGGAAAGTGTATCTTTAAAGATCACTTATCCTGTCAACGAGAAAATCAATTTTCTCGGGTCTTGAGCTATACTTCAAACATTCCAAAGTTTTAAGCTCATGACAATGGCTTACAGTTACTTTAGACTGTAAACCTGTCTCAAATGTCTTAGGGAAGTGTATGTTTCAGTGCACTTAATCTAAAAATAGAAGAGAAGTCTTCTATCATGTGGTTTTCAAAATTGTTGAACACAAATTTTCAAATAGAACTGTAAATGTCATAATCTTGTGTTAATACAATTTATGGTATCTTATTCATATCTAGAATATTATTTGTGGTATCTTCAAAATTGTGTGTTCAACACTCCCTTCCTCAGATAGCTTCTCAAAATTATGGTACTAAAAATGTCATTTTTATGTGCATTAATTTTTGAGGGGGGTCTTTTAAAAACCAAAGCCTTTAATGTATTTTGGATACATCTCATAAATGTTAATTTTATGTATCCAAAAATATTCAGTGAAATTAAAATGTGGTATTTCAATGTCAAATCACAATATACACTATTTACCAAGGCATCTAACTCCATCTTTAACATATTTGTGGTGTCATGTCATTTTTCCTTGTAATGTCAAAATTTTAATTCTGTGGTATCTTACATATTTTGTTGAAGGGGAGCAAACAGTAAAAGTTGCATGAATTACCTACTTTGTGGTAACATTTTTCTCCCATTAAACTTTTCATGTCTCAAATTTTAATCAATTGGTATTTCAAATACTAAGAGATTTAATATTTTTAATAAGGGGAGAAAATGTGATTAAATTGTGATCTAGAAGAATGTGATCTTTAAGACTCTAAGTGCACAACTTCTACCCACATGTACAAAACAACTTTGTTACTCGGTGCACATGTGTAAGGGGAGCATTTCTAAAGAATGAAACTCTCAAAGTGTTAAAATGTCTTGATTTCTATTAAACACTTTGATTGATTTTCAATGGTTTTATGGTTTCGATCACTATACCCAACAACCAATTAACTCACGACGTCGATGAAGTCATAAGGTGGTTAGGATTAGGTATAAGTCCTATGATCCAACCAAAACCAGAGGAATCTACCCATGGACATTCCATAGTTAGATTAGAAGTCCTTAGGTATGATTTGAGATAAATGAGAATAAGGGAAAAATGTTGACTAAGGCATGAGTTATTATCAGAACAATCACAACATGGTGATGATAGTAATGACGTCTCGTAAGCATTGAAGGGGTTGAAGAAGGAAAAAAATGTAAGGAGAAAGGGTCTAAAGAAAGAAGCCCTCCAAACAACTTAGGCAAAAACCGAGTCAATACATAATCTATCAAAATCATAATGATGATTGTTGGTATTGAAGAAAGTCGTCATGGACCAGTGATGCAATGCACAACCCTTCCCAGCCATTTGAGTTTCTCTCAAAAGAGACTTGTCTCATTTTTCACAAAGATACACACGTTATCTATTGACTCTCTCACTCCGAATTAGTTGATATTGAAAAGGTGGCAGCTCCAGCCTCCGATTACTAAAACCAAAGTGCATAAATAGAGTCTAGAGCCAAGAGAGATCAAATTATAAATCTTATTAGGACACAATTCATGTATAACACTTGTTCATCAAAATACAACAATTAGTATCAAAGAGTCCTACGCATTATCCTTGTGATCTTGCCAGAACATTCAGAGTGATACTCTTTAGTACTCACAGTGACGATGGAAATCCTTCTAGTGTCAACATCAAATAGCACTACGGTAGGTGACTTGCGAGATTCTATATGAATCAAATTTGTGACAACTGGATATCGATTTTGGTCCAGTAAATGAATTGATGACTTAATCAGAAAGATGGTAACTATCTGATTCACTCTTATCGTGTTGTCTACTTTGAGACGTTCCAGTAATGAGAACAAGCAAGCATGATAAATCTAATACATCCATGTTAGAAGATCCTACGCTTTAAGCTAGAAACCCTGTCAATGAGGTTCTTCTAAATTGAACCTACATGATCACAGGTCGGTCCTCACAGAACCGGAGGTTATTATAACCAAATCTCGACGAATGCAAAGCCATATTCGTCCATATCTGTTGTTTATTACTAACATTCAAATGCAGGTACAAATGTCAGTATTGCAGCCTTATTCTAGCAGAGTGTGATTCATTACCACATGCTTATGCTCAAGCTTTTAAGGTCAAACATTCAGCATCATGACTGTCCCTGCTAAACAAGAATGTTATCGGTTAGAAAGCTCAAGTTCATGTCATAATACTCTTCCGCAACTCTAATAATCACGAATTTGCTCAATATCATCAAAGATCTTTGAAGTCAAACAAGATAGGGGAGATTGTTAGCCTAGTGAAGAAGAGGAGATTGAGAGCGTTCAAGACAAGTATGAGCATGTTAGTCAAAAGCACAAGTTGATCAGTAAAGTCAAATCAAGATGATTCAAAACACGGAGATGATGCAAGATCTTAAGCATTAAATGTCAAAAGACGAAGGCTTAAGATGAAGATCACAAATCATGAAGGAACAAAGCCATTACAAATAAGCAAAGATGAAGACAAGACCAAAGAAGGCAAAGCATAAAAGTTAAATCAAGATTACTTCAACATTGGGCGAGACAAAGTCAAATCAAGATCACCTTAACATTGGGAGAGATTGTTAGCCTTATTTTTATATAAGTCAACAAGAATGTTATCGGTCATCTTAGTCGTTATTAGTCTTCCTTTGTAATAGGCTAGTCGGGTTTAACGGGCTTAGACTTTAAGCTAATATTGTCCATGTTTAGGGCCAAAGCCCAACAACAAGCCAAGCCTGGCCCATATCAAAGCCCATACGTCACACATGGATATGGAACTATAAATACCCCTTTACCTCATGTGGTGAAGGGTGTTGGTTGTTACATTTCTTATAGTTATCCACCATCTCTTTTCGTTCTCTTATTTCTTTCTCTCTCTACATCTCTCTCTCTAGCTTCTTATATGTTTCGGCTTATGTTAGCTTATTGGTAGGCTTATTGTGTTGTGATATGGATTAGATAAGTTGGGATAACAAAATTTAGAAGTGGGTTTCTAAGGTAGTTATTTTTTTCTTTTACCTAAAAGTGTCATGTTTAACTGCTCGATTTTGTAATTTCATCCAATGTTCGACACGTGTCTAATTATTTATTATTAAAGTATTAGTGGGTAGGTGAATGTTTTCCTATATATTTGTTTGCTTTATTACAAAATTACTAATACACCCTCATTCTTATGAGCATCAAACACTTATAACTTATAATTTATTATTTGTACTTTTTACTTCTTTGTACCATATATTTTGTTAGAAGTAATTTGTGCACCAAAACTTGTTCCTTAGACACTAATAAATGACGAACCAATTAATCTCCTATCCACCTCATCTATACCTCATGTGAGAATCTGATCATCATTCAGGCTCCATGAAATGCTAGAAATAGGTTTTTGGTGGCCAATTAATCTATGTTTTAACGAGACTTTTCCATTTGAATCTACCTTTAAGATATTAAAAGATGGAAGTTTATACCAGGATGAAAGGAATTGAATGTTAATAGATGGAGAGAGTGTTAGTTACCTCCTAAATAATTGTTGAATTATTAACCTTCTTATTGTTGTCGGTCAGTCCTATTTTTATGGGATGACCTGGCTGACTTCCCAACTGTTGGATCTTGCAACTTTCAATCTCAGCCACTTTAATTCAACTTTACATATCAGCCATAGATCTTGCCTTGATGAATAGCTATCGTATGATTTTTTAGAAACTACTATTCAATTGTTTATCTTTAAAAGTTATTGCTTATAAAGATGACACATGTTGAATTATTATGAGGTAAGATGCACCAAATTATTTCTCCCATCAAATTATACAGTTACTTTACAGTTAGGTAAGATGCACAAGATCATTTCTCCCATACACGGTTATTCATGTTTTAATTGTCAGTAACTTCCCACATGTCTTAATCAATCTATTTATCTTTCTTATTATTTTATAACTTCATATTCTCTCACACACATAACACACATATCCCTCTTATCTCTCGCTTAAACAACATCACCTCTGCTGCCATCACCATTAGATGCCACCACTACTATCATATGAACCGGCACCGCCACCACCAGTGTAGTTTAGGTATGTCTAACTGATTGGTTTTAAACTTGGTGAAGTGATGTGGTTTTAAGTTTTAGTGTTTTTGGAGGCGTTATGGTGGTTTTGGTGGTTTCGATGGTCTTTCATTGCTAGTAACAAGATTTGGCAATCGATTTAAGTCAATGTTGATTCGGTTCATGTTCATCGGTGCTGAAACCAATATCTAATCACCAGCGTGTTCATCGATGCTAAAGACAAGATGCAAATGGCTTAAATTTTGTGTTGTATCTTTGTTACGACCCTCACCTAATATGTTTCTTTCTTTTTCAACAAGTGTTTCTTTTTATATATCTTACATATGTGTTTGGTGGTGTGTGGGGTAGGGGTTTCTTTTTCATGTGTAAACTCTCTGAGGATTCATATCGAGATCTTAGAATTGTTGATGTTTTTATTTATTCAAATTTGAACATAGGTTTTTATGTTAAAACAAAATCTTGAGTAATATGGATTGGTGAAAAACCTATTTTGATTTTGGAAATATTATATTTGTGATTGTTTAGATAAATGATGTTTAGTTTTTTTGATATCTTGAAAATTTTGTATTTGTATTGGTTGTTAGTTGTTGTTGTTAATCGTGTGTTTTTTATGTTTTGTGTTTTGGTTGCAGATGAAAGGTTGCTGATGGAAAAAGGTTGTTGATGGAAGTTGCTAATGTTTTAAGATATTTTTATAGGTTGATGATGGAAGTTGCTGATGTTTTAAGATATTTTATAGGTTACTAATAACTTGGGATGTTGATGCTGATGTTAAAGTATATTTTGGTTTTATTATAAAACGAGGTGGGTTATGCGCGCTTCGCCGCGGAGCATGAGGGACTAAGGCTGCAACGAACCTATAAACCCAAGGGCTATTTTTGTGAATTGCTAAAAAATTTAAGTTAACAGTTGTTACTAACGGTAGTTACTAACAGCCGTTAGTGGGGGAGGGGGTATTTTGTAATTTTTTTAAAAGCGAGGGTAGTTTTCATAATTTGACACATAGTGCGAGGCGCTATTTTGTAAATACCCGAGGGGCTATTTCATAAATACTGGCGGGTTGCGGGTGGTTTTTCGGGTCGGGCGGGCGGTTTCCAGGTCGGGTAAACGGGCGGGTTGTGTGAGTGGTTTCCGAGTCGGGCGGGTGGGTTCCGGATCGGATCGTCCCGGTGCTTTGCGAGTCGGGTATCCTGCCTATTGTATAGTTATATAATTGTTAGGATTAAAAGTTGGATTCATGGATGGCTGAGATGTATTTTTTATTTTAATAGTATGGTGACCATGTGTTGTACTTCTCTTAAGTTTTTTCAATTTTCCCTTACTTATTCTCATCATTTGTCACTTCTCTTTTTTTCTTGCTTCGCTAATTTTTATCGGGTACCTTGACAACACATACATCCTTGATAGATACTTGCCATGTCCTTGATGTTCATTAATTAGAGGTTTGTGAGTTTTATTCAGTTGAATTCCATATTTGTAAGATTTTAAGCGTATCTTAATTTAGCTTTTTGATATTCATATCTTTCTATGGATGTTAGTTTTGTGCATTGGTTTAATTGCTGATAAAATTGAGGGATAAAAAAATATTGCAATTTAATTATGTGTATATTTTTATTATTATATTTGTGGTTTCCTCACCAACCGTGTTGTCAATTGAAGAATTGCTTATGGGTTTTCTTAAGAATGAAATTATGTGAATTATGTGCGTAAACACCAACTAGTATAATCCTACTGACTATACATCTGAAACTATTACTTTAGTTGTTAAATATCTTATTTATGCTTTTATTTTTGTATTGTGCAGGTAGTAGAAATGTTCACAGGTTTGAATTGGTAATCCTATAAAAGAACTAGAGAAAGGTAATTTATGTGAAACTTATTTAATTGTTTAATTGATTGGTTTGTAATTTTAAATATCATGATACGCAGCTTCACTATCAACCTTGGTCTTTGGTGTTTTAGATAACCCATGCACAAGTGGTTTGGGCTAAATTAAAGAGATTATACCAATTGGCCGTTCACTATCCAATCTTCTCGGACATGGTGTAATCCATTCTTCGCCATTTCTCATCACATTGTTTTTTCGGTCATGTATCGTAAGTCTTTTTTTCTTGGCCCTTTTTTAAGTAGCTAGCAATTTATATTTACAATATGATGGTAAGTTGAGAAATCTATTAATTTTACATTTGATTATGGATTTTGTATTCTAATGTTGCATCTTTTAAGGTACACGTGTATGATATTGCCTCAATGTCATGTTCTTATGTGCTGGCGGGTCCTACGGATATTGTGTTATGTCTTGATACGTCTACAACAAGTTATGGAAGAACACTAATTGTTATGGGGAGAAAAGATAATACAGTGGGTTATATTTCCTTTTTATTACACTGACATGTGTCTTTTTAAAATAAAATTTGAATGAAGTTAAAAGTTCAAATATGTTTTTTTACAGGTGCGGTTGTGCGATGCAAACAGCCGAATATGCGTTGGAGTTGGAAGAGGTCACAAATGAGGCATTGGAGCTGATGTGACTTGTTGGCGGGTACTTGCTGATTTAAGTTCAACTTAAAGCTCAAACTTTGTAAGTTTTGTTGTTTCTTTCATTCCATATTTTTTTTCTAAAATAAAGTGATGACATCAAATAACATCTATTTTATAGCATTATTTATCCCATGTATTTAACCCATTTTGTATAATTATTGCAAAGAATTGTTACTTAATCGTTTATATTTGAGAATTGCAGTAATTATGGAGTACTTGGTGAATATTAGCAAAAGGCACGCATTCTGGAGCTTAAATGAAGATATTTTGAAGATTAATGATTCTGACAACCAATATGCGGTATCCATCAAGGAAGATACAGCGTATCCGTGTCTGCACTCACCAAAAGACCACAAAGGAAACAAGCTCAATACGCCGTATCCAGAGAAGCTCAATACGCCGTATTGAAGATATAGTATGTGAATATTCTGGAAGATATCAAACGTGGTCCCTACTCTAAGAAACTCTAATACGCCGTATCCAATCCCTTGGATACGCCGTATCGAACCGACTTCCAAACAGTATAAATAGAAAACTCAAAAACGAGTTTTAAGTGTGCTAAATCATATTCTTGATACCTAAACCACAAAAATAATTTTCAGTGGAGAAAAAAAGCAGAAGAGGTCTTGCAATGCATTCCAATCCAATCCAGAGAAGAACAACGCGTAAATTCTTATACTTTTTAATCGTTCAATTTTTGGAAATCATTCATTAACTCGGTAAATGTTTACCTTGTCTTAAACAATACACTTGTATTAATTATGATGTTTGAAGGCTAATACCTTCGGGTATTAGCCGTTATTATGAAGATATGAATGTTTGGTTTTGTTTATATCTCGATTGATTAATTTATCGTTAAACGCTTGTTTATGTTTATCAATTCATACTTGTTTACGTGTTTTTGTATGCGACCTATCATTCAACTGGATCTAGTGATACAGACCAAGTAATCTAGATGCCGGGATAGCTCTCCATATAGTGATTTATACATCTAGAATCATAGGATCACAAATATTGTCCTTCTAAAATCGTGCTAAGGATACGCTTCTGGCTTAACTAGTTAACGGAAACTGCCTTTGGTTTATTGAACATGTTGACTAGTAGGTTAATCTAGATAATTCAACAAGTAATGTTCTGATTCCATTGGATAGTTAGACAAGTGGACTACTAGTGTATAATTGCCATTAAGCAGTAAGTGAGTAAAGTCTCTATGAGCTAGGGCTTAACAAGATCACCATTGCTTTAATCCCTAAGATAGATTATAATCAGCAAATAAGGATGCTTTATGTGGATGCTTTAATTGTGACAGAATTAATGTGTCTAGGTCTTAGGATGAAGTCCCGCCTAAGTCTAAGAATGATATGCCTCTTCGAGATAAGTAATCATTGCACTGAATAAACAAACCAACTTCTAATCGGATTAATGATGGCTAATACAGTTTTCTATCATAAGGCTCGACCGCTCTTTTATCTTTTGTTAATTTGCTTGTGTGGGTTAAAGTGTCTTGAATTGATTGTAGTCACCTTAAACCCGTGCGAGTCTCTCAGGCTGAAACCCCCATTTTTCCTGTTATAATTAGGATTAGAACTAACATAGGATTAACATAGGTTTGACTTAGATTAGAATTAACTTAGATTAGATAACCAAAATATAAATAAATTGAGAGATTTAACCTCGCTTCAAGTGTTCGACACCCTACTTACCACGAATCTACCACCGACCGGGTACACTGCCTGTTAAAGTGTTGTTTTTGGTTAAGTCGGCAAAATATAAATTTAAAATTTGAACTATCATAAATAAACACCACACAACAACACATCAAGTTTTTGGCGCCGTTGCCGGGGAGTGAAAATTAATCTTGAATTTTTATTTATGTTTTAGTTTTTAACATTAGATCTAACCCTTAGGGGTAGTGTAAATTAGATTAGTGTATATTCTTGTATATTCTGTATATTATGTATATTTGTTAGTTTAATTGTTTTTTTGTATATTTGTGTGTTTAATTGAATTGCTTTCGTAATACATTGTTCTGGTCGATAACTCGATACGGCGTATCCACTTCCATTGGATACAGTGTATCCAACTTTCTGTCCAATACAACGTATTCATTCAATCGATTAATACGGCGTATTCACTTCTATTGAATACGGCGTATCGATCATCTGGAACAGATTCAGAACCTTAGTTTTCATATTTGATTTACGTGCTAAAAAATTTTCTATCTTTCTTCAGAGCAAATCCTGCTGATATTTTTACCCTTGTTTCAGGACATACTTATCAGAGCTAGTCGATTGAAGAAAGTTATGGCAGACAAGGGAAATAAGTCAAGTATGGAAACATTTGCACCTAATGACAGAGCATATTACTATTCCGGGATTACAAGTATTAAAGTTAACGGGAAGAACGCTTATGAATTGAAAGGAAAATTCTTGGATGATTTGCACAACAATGCTTTTAGTGGGACAAACGGGAAAGACGCAGTTGAGCATATTGAATACTACCTAAAAATTATTGACCCAATCAAATTACCCAATGTAGATCATGATAGACTGAGAATTGTTGTTTTCCCAATCTCATTGGCTGGAGGTGCACGGAGATGGTTTGATGGAACCAAAGAATCAATCACTTGTTGGGTCGACTTAACTACTAAGTTTTATAGAAAATACTACCCGCCTTCTCGCATCAAGGGAAATAACACTCCCATAATAAAATGGGACCCAGCCAATCCAAGATTCGAAGGCTGGTTGGCTACAAAGTTCGTAAACTATAAAATAATGGATATATTCACCAAAGGAGCTTTGTGGGATTACTAGAAGATAGGTGGTGATGAAATTGAGGTATCTGATGATGAATCTTCTGATCTTGAAGAATATTGGAGTGATAATGAAGAAACCGTCAAAATTTTTAAGATTGAAACTGATGTTTTGACTACGAGATGCCTCTCTGTTTGGCATTCAAAGAATTTAATTATCTTTTCAAAGTAGATCCCGACTTACCTACAAAGGATATTATGGGGTTAAAACCTATAAAGATTACAAAGACGATTGGATCTACAAATGGAACGAGAATGTACCATGGGTATATGACAAGCCATGGCTTGATAATGGAATATAGAAGGAACCGAAACCAGTCAAACATACTTGCAAGCCTTTTAACTATAAAACTACGTGTTCGGAATGGCCAACCTATAGTTGGAGAGAGGATGGTTATTGTAATGGAGGAAATTTTCTCGGAGCTTACCATATTGGAAACTCGCTCCATTACCAAGACCTTAAATGGTACGAGGCTTTAGAAGATAGTGAACGAAAAGACGAAGCTTTAAGGAATAAAGCTATCATGAAGGGCTTGATCAGTGATGATGAATCAAGCAATGATTATTGGAAAAGATGGAAGAGCCATGAGATTTACTACCACAATTATGATGAAGGGGAATATAAAAATGAAACTCATGAAGAAGGACATGAGTTATGTGGTACCAAAACTCGCGAGGTGCCGGTTTGCCAAATAAAAAGATACAATATGCTCAAATATTCATTCAATGATGAAGAAGAATATGTCGCTGTAAAAGAAGACGAATACGACGATCTTACAATCACAAGTGAAGAGGCGTGCCGAGCTTACCAAGAAATTTTTTGGATGATGGACGAAGGATGGATGGTTACGCACACCATATAACGATGAAGAGAAGCTGAAGAAAAGTATAACTTAAAGACTTCATTGTAAACAAAAGTGCTTCCCGAGAGACAACCCGGAATGTTATTTAATTTTATTGAGTTTGTCTTCCCAGACATCAATACGGCGTATCCGCTCCATACCATACGGCATATTGATTGTCTGGACGTTATCAGTCTTTATTTTTTATGCACTTTAAAAACATTATTGTCAGTTCTGACAATACGGCGTATTCATGCACATGATACGACGTATTCACCAGACTGACCTGTATTTAGTTTGTTTAGTTTAGTTTAAATTAACCGTTGGTACCAAGATAGGAATACACATGTTTTCCTATGTTTTATACAGGACCTCATGAAAGAAATTTCGACGAATATTGGCAGAGAATTTATAAATCTGGAGATCTTAAAGTGTTGGAGTCTTGAAACTTCAAGGTGGTTGTTCAACACACAATCTTGCTCAATTAAACTCAACATGGAGAATCTACCTAGCAAATATCAGGAGAGTTCCTCATTCTAATTCTTTTTAATTCCCGTATTTAATGTTTTATCTATACAACGAGGACGTTGTATAATTCAAGTGGGGGTGGAATTAGAATGTTTATTTGTCCTAATTTTCACACTAAAATGCTTAAATTATGCTCAAATTTAAAAAAAATTCAAGCATACTTTTGTGAAATTACTTGATATATAACCCGCACACAATAACCCTTTTACATATTATTGGATTTAACCTTATCCGTTTCCAAATGTTTACCCAAATTCCACAAAATATGAGTGTGTCGATGATGCAGTAGACTTTAGAACTTGGCGTGGTATATCTAGTCGATACCGCAATAATAGTACTAAATTTAAGATGAGTAACCTTGTAAATTGGTAAAAAATTTAGATTACACCTAAAAATCTGCCTTTAACATGTTCTTATTAACTCACTACAACTGTTTATTTAAACCCCCATATAAACCTTTTGTTTCTCTCATTTTAAGAGAAAGATACCCCTAAAACAACCCGTAAGAGCACTCCTTTTAACTACAACCAATTTATTTGTATCTGTATACACCTGTACACCTTACCTACCTTGTAAGATTAAGTTTATTTTACAGTTGCTGTTGCTTAAAGTGTAAAGTTTGTATTTCCCGAGTCTTGTGTTTATTTTGGTACGGTTGGAAGAATCTGCACATCGCAAATAGGAATGTATATTATAGTCAAAACTCGTGTATTTTTACTACCATCACAATTAATGGTACGTTCAAAGAATGAAGAATTATCCGGAATTATTATGATCATAAAGATGGTAAGACTACACTGAGTTTCATAGTATAGTGTTAGAAAAAAAATCAAAAAAATTAGAAAAATAGCAATAAAAAAGAGAAGGAAAGTTTGAAGATAATCGTTTTGCAACTACCGAAGAGAATTACCGAAGATCGATTATTCGATGATACAAATCGACGATGTAGATTATTTTAAAAAGTGGAAGATAAATCGCCACTTGCTTGTAAAGTATGGGATGTTTAAAAGTTTGACCAGTATGGCACGCCAACTCGGTTGTTGTTTTTGATCTATGATCAAGACGTTGTAAATAGTTGTGTCTTTATCATGGTAACGGTCTGAAAAAAGTGTCTAGCAACTTGTATTTTAGACTTAATCTAATTGTTTTTGTAATTTTTTAATTAACTACATACAAATTTAATTCCCTTTCCTAATCTTACCATGGTTTTAACCGCGAATGAGGATGTATCGAGCGTGCATGGTCTTATTCCGTCGTTATGCCTATGTATGCATGGTTCATCAGCCAGCTTGTTGGTTTATTACAATTTGTGAAAAGTTAGAAAGGGGAAATTCCCCCATACCCTCATATTACCTACTATTCCTACTCTTTACTTATTCGAATGAAGTACATCACATATGCTATCTCGTCATTTACGGGTGTGTATGTGTGGTCTCTTCGCCCTCAGCTGGAATATGTAATCGATATAAAGTTAGTTAGAGTAGGCCAACCTGAAGCCTCTCATATAAACCCATATTTACCTTTATAAACTTGTTACTCCTTAGCTTTAGCGGTGGAGATGTGTATCCTTGCCAAGCTTATGATAGAATACTCGTCACGACTGAGCAATTAACGAATTAGTTACATGGTACCACATAGATTATTGATGATTTGAGTGTTCTTCATCTTCCTATTTCATGAGGTGTATTGGATTGTGTACTTTGTAATAGATCAAATAAATGCTTTAAACAAAAATATCCTAGGGATCACATTTTTTAATAACTTCTAAAGGCTTTCTTGAGGACAACAAAGTATGATCAAGTGGGATATTTGATGACACAAATAACGTCTATTTTATAGCATCATTTATCTCATTATTTTAACCCCATTTTTGGTATAATTAATGCAAAAATTGTTACTTAATCGATTTATATTTGATAATTGCAGTATTTATGGATACTATGGTGATATTAGCAAAAGCGCGCATGTCTGACTTAAATAAAGATATTTTGAAAACTAAAGTTCTAACAACCATACGCCGTATCCATCCAGGAATACGCGTATCCCTATGCCTGCACTCACCAAAAACCACAAAGTAGAAAACCAGCTCAATACGTCATCAACGAAGCTCAATAACCCGTAGATTAAAGATAAGTATGTGAATATTCCTGAAGATATCAAACGTGGAGTCCCTACTCCTCCCAAGAAACTCCAATAACGTTGTAACCAAGTGCATGGAACCACTTCCAACAGTATAAATAAAAACTCAAAAACGAGTTTTTAAGTGTGCTAAATCAAAATCTCGATACCTAAACTTCAAAGTCGATTATTTTAGAGAGTTGAAAAAGAGCAAAAGAGGTCTTGCAAACGCATCCAATCCATAGAAGACAATGTGTAACTTCTTTATACTTTTGTAAATCGTTCACTTTTGGTATCATCCGTTAACTCCGTTAGGTGTTACCTTGGCTAAAACCATTATCTCTTGTATTAATTATAATGTATGAAGGCTAATTACTTTGGGTATTAGCCGTTATTATGAAAATCTAATGTTTGGTTATGTTTGATCATCTGATTTCTAATTTAATCGTTTGCTACCTTGTTTATGTTTATACAATCATACTTGTTTACATCCGTGCTTTGTATGCGACCTATCATTCAACTAGAACTAATGATACATACAAAGTAATCTAGACCGGGATAGCCCCTAGATAATGTATACATCTAGAATCAGAGGATCACAAGTATTGTCCTTCAAAAACGTCTAAGATAACGCATCTAGCGTTAACTATTTAACGAAACTATCTGCCTTTGTTTTAATTGAACATGGTTACTAATAGTGATTCTAGATAAATTCAACAAGTAATATTCTGATACCATTGGATTAGTTGGACAAGCGTGGACTACTAGTGAATATAATTGGCCATTAAGCATAGTGGTAAAGTCTTTAGAGTTAAGGGTTTAACAAAGCGACCATGCTTAATCCCTAAGGTAGATTATAATCAGAAAATAAGGGTGATTTATGCAATGCTTTAAATTGTGACATAAATGATAGGTTCTAGGTCTTAGGATGAAGTCCCCGGCCTATGTCTAAGAATGGATAGACCATCTCAGGAAAAGAATCATTTACTGCATAATCAAACAAAACTTCTAATTGGATATGGGCTAATACAGTTTTCTATCATAAGGCTTGACCGCTCTTTTATCTTTTGTTAATTTGCTTGTGTGGGTTAAATTGTCTTAAATTGATTGTAGTCACCACCAAACCCGTGACTAAAGTCTCTTAGTCTCAAACCCTTCCCCTTTCTTTTCCTATTCAAAGTAGGATTAGCATAGTTTGCGACTTAGATTAAATTATCTTTAGATTAGATTAACCAAAATATAAATAAATTAAGAGATAGAAACCTCGCTTCAATGTTTGACAATCCCAACGTTCCACAATCTAACCACCGAACCGTACACAGTCCAGTTTTTTTGTTAAAAAAGGTGTTTTTTTGTTAATCGGCAAAGGTAGAAATTTAAAACTTGAACTATCATAAATAGATACCACACAAAAAAAAACGACAACATCAACAAGTATTATGAATCAAAGGGTGTTTGGACTATAATCTAGGAATGCTTTGGGAGGGGGGTTAACTATACACAATATTTTCTATGAAACATGTTTCTCGATCTATAGTAATCACAGAAAACCGAGAGTTGAATTAACCTTTTGAAAGGGTGTGATTATTACGGCAAATTTGTAAGTTTTTTTTGGATTGGTTAGGCCAATTCAAAGCCCAAGGATCTTTTACTTAGATTTGAATAAAAATAATCCTAATTTAGGATAACCTTCATTACTAAGGTCAATGAATGAATAGTCATTCAGTGAGTTACCTTTAAGTGATCAACCTGAGTCTATGAGAAAGACTCAACCATTCAGTGAGGCGACAGTTAATGAAATCCTTTAGCCAAAGAAGAAGGTGATGGGTTCAGTAAGTTGTGGCAATAGACTCACTGTACCCCATACGATCTTCTCAACTAGTAGAAGACCCTAAAGAATAGGCAGGATAAGTTCAAGTACTTATCCACCTGAAGTCAAACTATCCTGAATAGGGTGTGAAGATAAGGTCAGTGTTAGCACTGACCTTAGAAAGTGTGTTTGTCCCATTCCTAAAATAGCAGATTTTTAAGTTGGTAAAGACCCGCCCCTTGTTTTAGTCAGAATGAGTCCTAGATTAGAATTGTAATAGAGACAAACTATACAATATGTACCTGTCCAATCAACTTTGGGACACGCACTTATAACCCGTGTAGGTATGACCCTACCTAAGCACTATAAATAGAGATGCCTTGTAAAGGAGTAGGTAAAGTTTGTGCACTCAATGTTGTAACATTCACGAATACCTATTCCTTTAAATCAACTAAGTCCCTGAATAAGTTTAGTTGGTTAGCATAGTTGTCAACTTAGCATAATACTTTGATTCATGCTAAGTTGTTGGTGAGGAGATCATACACACACATTGTAATTCAGTCCCCATTGTTATTCCACAAACAATGGTATATAGTTCTTAATAAGATTTATAAGAATTAAACGTTTAAAAAAGTTTTATGATCTTTACCAGTTTAATAGTATATCTATCAAAACTGTTTTTCATTACATTACTTACAAGCCATGAGTTAGTTTTATCTTAACTTTATAGTTATTGGTGACTAACTTAAGAGGACCAACAAGTGGTATTAGAGCAGAAGGTTTATAAATCTTTTTCACAAAAAAATATGCTCAAAAAGTTTTTGAAACCTAGATCTAAATATGGCCGCCGAAAGTAATGTACCCGACTATAACCGGAAATCCATAAAACATTGTTCAACCTCGGTTTCCATTTGTTTAAAAATCATTTTCATTTCATTAACTTCTTTGTAAAGACAGTTTCGAAAGATTCTCTTACAGATTAGGCAAATGGAATCACATCTTTTTCGAAAGCTCCTCTAATATGTTCAAACCTCCAAGTACCTTCATTATGCCCAGTTACCTTGGTTCTGACTTTTATCACCTTGTCAAAATTATCAAGATGACTTTTAGTTTTAAAAGATTTTGTTTGACCATACTAGTGGTTGGAAATTTGCAAGGCAGATCATTTTGAACTGTTTCTGGTTGAACCGATGGTTTTTCAGAAACTATTTTAGAAATTGATAACTAGAAGGCTTGTTCTACAGAAAGTTGTTTTTAAGGAACAAAATACTCATACAGTTTATTCATCTTCGTGTAATCAATGGAGTAATGTCCCCTTTTTTCTCTTTCACAATCGGATCAGCTTATTTTGTTTTCATTTTTAATCTACTCTCTTCATCCATTATTAAAGTCTCTTCAGTATCAATCATAGAAATTACATCATGTTTTCAGCTAAGGCACTACCACAATACATCACGTGTTGTTTTCGTTGAGCTTTACAAGAATACAAGGGAAGTTGATAACCAAGAGCTGTTTTGTGAGTGTTATCATAAAAAACTTGAGGTTTCGTTAACATATGCATTGTTTGAACAGTTTGACCCATTTTGTAAACAATGTTTTCCAGAGCTTTCTTTTTTCTTTTCAACCTCGGTTTCAAGACTTGTTACTTTTAATATTTTCATAAAGATGTAACTTTAATGTTTGGATCTCTTTTTAAAAAGAATCAAACTTTGTATTACGATCAACGATTATACCTCGCATTTGAGAATCAATATGTTTTTCTCGGTCTGTTAAAGCAAATGTCTGTCTTTCTTCAAAAACTTTTACGATTTCTTTGTATCATTCAAGCTAAACGGTTAAAGATTCATCTATAATCTTATTCTCTTTTATTAGCCGAATTGCATTTGGCTACATGGGTAGACATTTACATTAAATTACAGACTAGCATAATGCATTTTGTTGTTCAGAAATTATTAACTTTGAACAACTTTATATTTTGTTCTCTTTTATATATTGATCATATGAAATAACATTGGTGTCACTTATAATGTCAATATTTGAATTGTCTACAAAAATAGGTTGTTCAGAATAGTTCATCTCTTGAACACTTTGATCAAACACATTATTATCTTTTGATAATTCGTAATTAGGTACCCACTCAGGAAACAATTCAAATCATAAAGAAGTGAGATATGTCAATGAAACTGCACTTGTTGTAGTGCTTCATCACAATCTGAATCAAAATACATCAATATCACAATCTGCAAGATAAAATGGTTGTCAGTGCTCGAAGCATATGTGCCTTGAAAAAAAAAAAAAAAAAAATCAACTCATACCCTTTATCTGCCAAAAAACAAGTTGTTCTTCATCTAAGTAACGCTCAGCTTCCTGATCTTGTGCTACAGCAATCTTTTCCATAACCATTCTGAATTTGATGTCCTTTTTCGATTTATTACTTGTTTTGTAATATGACCTTCACCATTTGCATTGTAACATCGAATGACCTTGGATTGGTTGCAGTAAGCATTTCCTGTATCTTATAAAACCCTAGAGCTCCATAGCTCTACCCTGTGAAAATTAACCCGTATAACTTAGAGTTTAATCGTCCCTTAGCACATTTTGCACATTACCCTAACCATCTGAATAGTGGATTGTTCCTTGGATTAGATGAAGTCATGATTGATTGTGGTCCGTGTATATCTTGAGCAATGGTGTGGTTTAAAGAATGCCATATCTTTGTTGAGACTTTCAAATGGATCATCAGTCGGAAGAAATTTTTGGTACTGCTAGACCTGAATCAAGTTGTGGAAAAAACCGTGGTAATTGTTGATGAACAGCTACTGCTTCATATGCTTGTTGATGAACAACTGGTGGATCATATGCTTTTGCTGAACAACTGGTGCTTCATATGTTTGTTGCTGTTGAAGAGGTGTATAGAATTGTTGTTGTGAAGGAAATGCTAAAAACTGTGGATTATACTGTGACGGATGACTGGTGTAGAGTGGAGGTGAGTTATATGTGTTAGCAACCAAAGCAAGTGGATCTAGAAATCTTTTCTTAATCATACGTACTTCATTAGCATGGGCTTTACGTTGTCTAAAGTATGCGTATAGCTGATCAAAGCTCACATTATGCATATCTTTTGCTAACTTCACATCTGTAACAAACTTACTCCATTCCGGCTGAATTATTCACAAACTTTGTATTAACTTGAAGTTTTTGCATTGTCATCCCAATAGTGTTCATGTCATTAATCAACTTAGCAAATCTTAAGTAATACGAGTGAATAGTGTGACAACCATCTATTTTGAGGTCAGTAACCGAAAACAAACACACGACTTTTGACTCCTTTAAATTATTTGTTGAGTCACTTTTATGAAGTCGTGTCATTTTTAGCACTAAACATTTATTTTCTTAGGAACCCTAGTTATACAAACGCACTTTCAACCTAATGATCCTAGTTAATGGTCATAATGACCAACGTGTAACACACCCCCAAAATCAAAACGCAGCGGAATACCACTTGGGGTGCTACTTCATAGCATAAAGTAACAAGTTATAGAAAACGACTCTAAGTGAGACGTTTTGAAAAGTCAACCATTTGATAATTTTTATAAAATATCATACTTACAACAAGTCCTATTTAAATGCAATAGAAAACATTTTTAAAACGTTTGTCGAATGGTAAAATAAATTATAAAGCCTTCAAAAGTATATCTGCGCGACTCGAATGCTCCCAATGCTCAGCTAGCAAAATAATAACCTGAGAAAATACATGCAAAACGTCAACAATAATGTTGGTGAATTCATAGGTTTAAGTAAAAGCAGTATTGAAATAATTCAAGTAATATTTCAGTAAGAAAAGTAGCGTTACAACATTTCAAAGCATTATTTCTGAAATTCAAGCAGTGATTCAATAAATCAAGTAAATATAGGATGCTTGCCAACAACCTAACTGTCCTCACAATGTTAAATGCACCATGGTCAACTTGTGACCAAAAATTCAAGGCGGGGATTGTCAGTCCTAATAGATCTATCCATAACACTCGCGCTTGCTACATTAGCAATTAACGGTTCATGATTGGTACGGACTTAAATGGCAATGTGGTAAATTAAGCAATAATATTCAGGCTATAATCTGGATAGCATACAATTTAAAACACTTGTGTCCAAAAGTAAAACAAACAATGTGTTCAAAACTCACGATTTTCATATATAGGAATTCAGTTATCTTAAATCATGTAGTAAAAAATCAAGCTTTAAATCAGTTCATAAGAAAATAGCCATGTATTACACATGTTTTAGAAGTCATGTAGTAAGCAAGTAAAAGCTTTAGTAGTAAAGAGAGTCACGGAATGCTTAAGTATTAAAGATCAATAATTTACTAGAAAACCGACATGTTATTCTCACCCCGAAAACATTTTATGAAAAACCATAAAAAGAGAAAAGGTGGGGCTATGAACTCACTGTAAAAAGAAGTATCGAACGAGAAAATTCAACATAGAAAGAAACCACGACAAAACGTCTACCCAGCGACCTATAATAATGGGGGTGCAAATAAGAAGAATAAAACTTATAAAAAAATACATAAATTTGCACATATACATCATATTTATTTATATGTGCAATTTATGTATTTTTTCTTATAATGTTAATTCTTCTAATATGGCACACCATTATTAGAGGTCGCGGTGAGACGTGTCGTTGTTCTTTCATTTTAATTTCTCGTCGATACTTCAACTTACAGTGATTCATAGCCCCACCTTTTCTCTTTAATGGTTTTTTTTAATAAACTTTTTCGGGTGAAATACATGCTCGTTTTTCTAAGTAAACTTATTGATTTCTACTACTTAAGCATTACGTGACTATCTTTACTAAAGCTTTTACTTGCTTACTACATGACTTATAAAACATGTGTAATACATGGCTATTTTCTTATGAACTGATTTAAAGCTTGATTTTTTACTACATGATTTAAGATAACTGAATTCCTATATATGAAAATCGTGAGTTTTGAACACATTGTTTGTTTTACTTTTGGACACAAGTGTTTTAAATTGTATGCTATCCAGATTATAGCCTGAATATTATTGCTTAATTTACCACATTGCTATTTAAGTCCCTACCAATCATGAACCGTTAATTGCTAATGTAGCAAGCGCGAGTGTTATGGATAGATCTATTAGGACTGACAATCCCCGCCTTGAATTTCTGGTCACAAGTTGACCATGGTGCATTTAACATTGTGAGGACAGTTAGGTTGTTGGCAAGCATCCTATATTTTCTCAAGGGCACAAAACTAGTTAAGGTTTCGGGGTCATGACTTAGTGCAAAAATACATGTTTGGACTACTGAATTTGTTCGTTAGGGTCTACTAATATTAATCCTTGATTCCATAACTACATGAACATTTACTAATTATTGAATCACTACTTGGATTTCGGAAATAATGCTTTGAAATGTTGTAACGCTACTTTTCTTACTGAAATATTAATTGAATTATTTCAATGACTGCTTTTACTTAAACCAATAATCACCATCATTTATGTTGACGTTATTGCATGTCATTTTCTCAGGTTATTATTTTGCTAACTGAGCATTGAGAGCATTCGAGCCGCACGGATATACTTTTGAAGGCTTTATAAATTTATTTACAATTCGCCAAACTTTTAAAAATATTTTCCCTTTTGCATTTAAATAGTTTTGTTTGTAAGTATCGATAATTTTTATAAAAATTATCTAATGGTTGACTTTTCAAATGTCTCACTTAGAGTCGTTTTCTGAACTTGTTACTTTATGCAATGAAGTAGCACCCCAATGGTAATTCCCGCTGCTTTTATTTGGGGGTGTGTTTACACTTGGACATTATGACCATTATCTAGGATAATTAGGTTGAAAGTCGTTTGTAATAATAGGGTTCCTAAAAAATAAATGTTTTAGTGCTAAAAATACACACATCATAAAAATGACCAACAAATTTTTAAAGGAGTCAAAGTCGTGTGTTTTGTTTTTTCGGTTGCCTGACCTCAAAATAGATTGGTTGTCACACTATTCACTCGTAATTACTTAAGAGTTGGCTAAGTTGATTAATGACAAGAAACACTATTGGGATGACAATGCAAAAACTTCAAGTTAATACAAAGTTTGTGAATAATTCAGCCGGAATGGAGTAAGTTTGTTACAGATGTGAAGTTAGCAAAAGATAGCATAAATTAGTCTTTAATCAGCTATAGCATACTTTTAGACTACGAAAGCCCATCTAATGAAGTACTTGATTAAAAAAGATTTCTAAGATCACTTGCTTTGGTATCTAAAAACATATAACTCACCTCCACTCGACACCATCTACCGTCCACAGTATAATCCACAGTTTTTTAGCATTTCCTTTCACAACCAACATTCTATACACCTCTCCAACAGAACAAACATATGAAGCACCAGTTGTTTTTCAGCAAACAGCATATGATCACCAGGTGTTCATCAACAAGCATATGAACTGTAGCTGTTCATCAACAAATACCAACGTACTCACAACTTGATTCAGTCTTGCAGTACCAAAATTTATTCCAACTGTTGATCCAATTGAAAGTCTCAACAAAGCTATGGCATTCTTAACCACCACCATTGCCTCAAGATATACACAGACCAACAATCAACTCATGACTTCATCTAATCCAAGGAACCAATCCACTATTCAAGATGGTAGGGTAACTGTGCAAAATGTGCAAGGACGATAAACTCAAAGTTATACGGGTAATTTTACAAAGGGTAGAGCTACTGGAGCAGGGTTTATCAAGAATACAGGAAATGCTACTGCAAACCAATCAAAGGTCATTCGATGTTACAACTGCAAAGGTGAAGGTCATATTACAAAACAATGTAATAAATCGAAAAGGACATATAATTCAGAATGGTTTAAGGAAAAGATGCTGCTAGCACAAGATCAGGAAGCGAGAGTTACTTTAGATGAAGAACAACTTGCATTTTTGGCAAATACAAGGGAAAGAGTTGATTCAGGCACATATGCTCGAGCACTGACAACCATTTCTATCTTGCAGACTTGTGATATTGATGTATTTTGATTCAGATTGTGATGAAGCACCTACAACAAGTGCAGTCTTCATGACAAATCTCACTTCTTATGATTTGAATGTTCTCTCTGAGGTACCAAATTACGACACTTATCAAGATAATAATGTGTTTGATCAAAGTGTTCAAGAGATGAACTATTCTGAACAACCTATTTTTGTAGACAATTCAAATATTGACTTTACAAGTGACATCAATGTTATTTCATATGATCAATGTTTAAAAGATAACAAAAATAAAGTTGTTCAAAGTAATACTTCTCCTGAAGAACAAAATGCTATGATAATGTCTATAATTAATGAAATGTCTACCCACGTAGCCAAATTGACAATGCGCACTTAATAAAGAAATAAAGATTATGAATGAGAAATCTTAACCGTTTAGCTTGGAAATGATACAAAGCGAAATCGTAAAAGTTTTTTGAAAAAATGGACATACATATTAATTTAACAGGATCCGAGAAAACATCATTGATTCTCAAATGCGAGATATAATCGTTTTGATCTTAAAACAAGTTGTGGATTCTTTATAAAAAAGTGGAGATCCAAACCATTAACAGTTACATCTTCTTAGAAAATATAAAAAGTAAACTAAGACTGAAACCGAGGTTGAAAAGAAAAAAGAAAGCTCTGGAAAACATTGTTTACAAAATGGGTCAAACTGTTCAAACAATGCATATGTATAACAGAAACCACAGTATTTTTATGATAACGACTCACTAAACAGCTTCTTGGATATTTTCAACATTCCTTGGTATTCTTGTAAGTCTCAACGAAACACACACGGTGATGTATTGTGGTCAGTGCCTTAAAGCTAGAAAAACATATGTAAATTTTCTATGATAGAGAATACTGAAGGAACTTTAATAATTGGATCTGAAGAGAGTAGATTAAAAATGAAAACAAAATAAGTTGATCCGATTGTGAAAGAGAAAAAAGGGGACATTACTCCATTGATTACACGAAGATGAATAAAATGTATGAGTATTTTGTTCCTCAAAAACACCTTTCTGTAGAACAAGCCTTCTAGTTATAAATTTCTAAAATAGTATCTGAAAAACCATCAGTTCAACCAGAAACAGTTCAAAATGATCTGCCTTGCAAATTTCCAACCACTAGTATGGTCAAACAAAATCTTTTAAAACTAAAAGTCATCTTGATAATTTTGACAAGGTGATAAAAGTCAGAACCAAGGTAACTAGGCATAATGAAGGTACTTGGAGGTTTGAACATATTAGAGGAGCTTTCGAAAAAAATGTGATTCCATTTGCCTAATCTGTAAGAGAATCTTTCGAAACTGTCTTTACAAAGAAGTTAATGAAATGAAAACAATTTTTGAACAAATGGAAACCGAGGTTGAACAATGTTTTGTGGATTCCCGGTTCTAGTCGGGTACATTACTTTCAGCGGCCATATTTAGATCTAGGTTTCAAAAACTTTTTGAGCATATTTTTTTGTGAAAAAGCTTTATAAACCTTCTGCTCTGATACCCCTTGTTGTTCCTCTTAAGTTAGTCACCAATAACTATAAAGTTAAGATAAAACTAACTCATGTCTTGTAAGTAATGTAATGAAAAACAGTTTTGATAGATATACTATTAAACTGGTAAAGATCATAAAACTTTTTTAAACGTTTAATTCTTATAAATCTTATTAAGAACTATATACCATTGTTTGTGGAATAACAATGAAGATTGAATGACAATGTGTGTGTGTGATCTCCTCACTAACAACTTAGCATAACTTAAAGTATTATGCTAAGTTGACAACTATGCTAACCAACTAAACTTATTCAGGGACTTAGTTGATTTAAAGGAATAATGTTACAACATTGAGTGCACAAACTTTACCTACTCCTTTACAAGGCATCTCTATTTATAGTGCTTAGGTAGGGTCATACCTACACAGGTGATAAGTGCGTGTCCCAAAGTTGATTGGACAGGTACATATTGTATAGTTTGTCTCTATTACAATTCTAATCTAGGACTCATTCTGACTAAAACAAGGGGCGGGTCTTTACTAACTTAAAAATCTGCTATTTTAGGAATGAGACAAACACACTTTCTAAGGTCAGTGCTAACAATGACCTTGTCTTCACACCCTATTCAGGATAGTTTGACTTCAGGTGGATAAGTACTTGAACTTATCCCGCCTATTCTTCAGGGTCTTCTACTAGTTGAGAAGATCGTATGGGGTACAGTGAGTCTATTGCCACAACTTACTGAACCCATCACCTTCTTCTTTGGCTAAAGGATTTCATTAACTGTCGCCTCACTGAATGGTTGAGTCTTTCTCATAGACTCAGGTTGATCACTTAAAGGTAACTCACTGAATGACTATTCATTCATTGACCTTAGTAATGTTGAAGGTTATCTAAAACTTAGGATATTTTCTATTCAAATCTAAGTAAAAGATCATTGGGCATTGAATTGGCCCTAACAATCCCAAACAAACCATACAAATTTGCAGTTATATCAACCCTTTCAAAAGTTAAATCAACTCTCGGTTTTTGTGATACTATAGATCAACGAACATGTTTCAATAGAAATATTGTAATAGTTAACCCCCCTCCCAAAGAAGTCCTAGATTAATAGTCCCAAACAACCCCTTTTGATTCATAATACTTTATGATGTGTCGTTGTGTGGTATTTATTTATGATAGTTCAAGTTTTAAATTTATACTTTGCCGACTTAACCAAAAACAACACCTTAATGGACAGTGTACCCGGTCGGTGGTAGATTCGTGGTAAGTAGGGTGTCAAACACTTGAAGCGAGGTTAAATCTCTTAATTTATTTATATTTTGGTTATCTAATCCAAGTTAATTATAATCTAAGTCAAACCTATGTTAATCCTATGTTAGTTCTACTCCTAATTCTAACATGTAAAAGGGGGGTTTTAGTCTGAGAGACTGTCACGGGTTTGGTTGGTGACTACAGTCAATTCAAGACACTTTAACCCACGCAAGCAAATTAACAGAAGAGCAGTCAAGCCTTATGATAGAAAACTATATTAGCCATCATTAATCCGATTAGAAGTTGGTTTGTTTATTAAGTGCAATGATTACTTATCTCGAGGTGGTATATCATTCTTAGACTTAGGCGTGACTTCTTCATAAGACCTAGAAACATTAATTATGTCACAATTAAAGCATCCGCATAAAGCATCCTTATTTGGTGATTATAATCTATCTTAGGGATTAAAGCAATGGTGATCTTGTTAAACCCTAGCTCATAGAGACTTTACCCACTTACTGCTTAATGGCAATTTTATACTCTAGTAGTCCACTTGTCCAACTATCCAATGGAATCAGAACATTATTTGTTGAATAAACCAAAGGCAGTTTCCGTTAACTAGTTAAGCCAAAAGCGTATCCTTAGCACGATTTTAGAAGGACAATATTTGTGATCCTATGATTATAGATGTATAAATTACTATATGGAGAGCTATCCTGGCATCTAGATTACTTGGTTCGTATCACTAGATCCAGTTGAATGATAGGTCGCATACAAAAGCACGTAAACAAGTATATTGATAAACATAAACAAGCATACAAGAGTAATTGTTTTAGCCTAGGTAAACTAACCGAGTTAACGAATGATACCAAAAACTGAACTATTACAAAAGTATAAGAAATTACACTTTGTTTTCTATGGATTGGAATGCGTTGCAAGACCTCTTCTGCTCTTTTTCTCCTCTAAAAGTCGACTTTTATGGTTTAGATCTCGAGAATATGATTTAGCACACTTAAAACTCATTTTTGAGTTTTCTATTTATACTGTCTGGAAGTCGGTTCGATACGGCGTATCCAATGAGTTGGATACTGCGTATCCAATGAGTTGGATACGGCGTATTGGGGTTTCTTGGAGTAGGAACCACGCTTGACATCTTCCAGAATCTTCACATACTATATCTTCGATACGGCGTATAGCCTTCTTCTGGATACGGCGTATTGAGCTTGTTTCCTTCGTGGTCTTTGGTGAATGCAGGCACGGATACGTCGTATCTTCCTTGATGGATACGGCGTATTGGTTGTCAGAATCATAAATCTTCAAAATATCTTCGTTTAAGCTCCAGAATGCGCGCCTTTTGCAAAGTTTCACCAAGTACTTCATAATTACTGCAATTCTTAAATATAAACGATTAAGTAATGATTCTTTATAATAACTATACAAAATGGATCAATAACATGTGATAAATGATGTTATAAAATAGACGTTATTTGATGTTATCAAATACTCAAATAGATCAAAACAATTAATCTATCAACAGAAAACTACAAATATGAAGAGAGTGAAATTAAGGTTTTGAAGAGAGAGAGAGAATGGGAACAATCGATGACCAGCAACCATCTGACTTATATAGGCTGCAACTATCAACCCTTGACAATTTTAACCCCTACACATTCAACCGACATACAAACACAACTAAACATAAAGTTAGGGGCTAGAAAGATAAATGACAATTGAAGTACAATATCAATCCCTGTACTTTAAAACAGAAAAACTTGACAAACTTGTTGCCTTAAATCTTTTTGTTCATTCAAGAAAAGTTATTACTTATTAGACTTGCATAAATTCAAGGTGAAACTATTAAACGTACTGAACTGAATACGTACATGAGTAAGACAATTAAATTTGAGCACATTCAATATAAAATCCTTTTAAA
>BQNB010023073.1:45863-62223 GCA_026074375.1 Tanacetum coccineum | reverse complement strand
TCGATCAAGAAGTTGAATCTTTCTCGTGGTAACGGTTTGGTGAAGATGTCAGCCTGTTGATATTCCATCCTAACAAAGTATAGTTCTACTATTCCATTCTCCACTTGCTCCTTTATGAAATGGTAGCGTACATCGATGTGCTTAGCTCTTGAGTGTTGAACGTTGTTGCAGCATAGAGCAATCGCACTTTTGTTGTCGTAGTATAGAGGAATCTTATTGCATGTAAACCCATAGTCTGTTAGCTATGATAGCATCCATAGGATTTGAGCACAACACCTAAATAAGGAAATATATTCAGCCTCTGTACTCGAGATCACAGTGCTTTTCTGCTTCTTGGAAGACCAGCTAACAAGTTTATCACCTAAGAATTGAGCACTTTCTGATGCACTACGTCTAGTGTCCTAACACCCCGCATGATCTGCGTCTGAATGTGTTGTTAGAGACATATCAGTATCCTTCGAGTACTAGAGACCCATGTTAATGGTTCCTTTTAGGTATCGAAAGATCCGTTTAACCACATTTAAGTGCTTTTCGATAGGCTTTGCTTGATACCGGGCACATAAGCAGACTGCATAAATAAGGTCGGTCTATTGGATGTCAGATACATGAGGGATCCAATCATGCCATGAAAAAGTGTAGCATCAACTGGTATCCCCTGTAGATCTTCATCCAGTTTATTCTTTTCTACCATAGGTGTGTCTACAGAATCACTAGTTAGCAAACCATATTTTTTAATTATTTCATAAGCATATTTTGATTGGTTTAGAAAGATGCCTTTGGGACTTTGAGAGATTTGTAATCATAAAAAGAATGACATCTGCCTCATCATCGACATATTAAACTTAGCGGTCATCAGATTAGAAAACTCATTACATAAAGCAGTATTAGTGGATGCAAATATTATATCGTCAACATAAATTTGTACCAGTAATAAGTCGTTTCCTGGTTTCCGTGTAAAGAGTGTTGGATCATATACACCTTTGGAGAAGTGTTATGAAATGAGGAAACTTGACAGCATGTCATACCATGCACGTGGTGCTTGTTTAAGACCGTAAAGGGCCTTTTTGAGCTTGTACACATGCGATGGGTTGTACTCATCAACAAATCCTCCTGGTTAAGAAACGTAGACCTCTTCTTTGAGCTCGCCATTTACGAAAGCCATTTTGACGTCCATTTGGAAGATCGTCATATTCTTGTTGGCGACATTTGCTACGAAGATACGGATAGCCTCTATTCTTGCAACCAGTGCAAATGATTCCTCAAAGTCGATTCCCTCCTCTTGCCTGAATCCCTGAGCAACTAATCTAGCCTTATTCTTTAGTACCCTGCCAAATTCGTCTGTATTGACCTTGTAAATCCTTTTTAGTTTGATCAACATGATTTTATCTAGACACAGCACTAATTCCCAAACTTGTAGTCTTTCAAATTCATGAATTTCTTCTTGCATTGCATCGATCCATGATGGTTCAGTCATTGCTTGTTTGAATTTCTTTGGTTTGACAGAAGTTAGGAAGGCATCAAAGTAACACCACATGGCATTAGTTTTGAGTTGCTTTCTCATGGAGACAGAGCAAGAAGGATCTCCGATCACATTTTCTATTGGATGATCCTTAGTTCATCTACCAATTAGTTTAAATGGAGTGTGGGATGGCCGGACGTTAGATGATGATCCTTGAGAAGTCGAGTCTTCATGAAGAGATTCATGAGGTGGATCATCATGAAACTGTGGTGTTTTTGGTGATTCTTCAACACCTTGAGAAATAATTAGAGAATGTTCTTGTTCTTGTGTTGATGGAATACTTGTTGATGGTGCATCTTGGTCAATTGACGTAGACACATGTGAATCGGCTATATCAACAGCTCTTGGTGCATCAGCTACTGGAACTAGAGAGACAGCAATAGTTGGAGGATTGAAGTATTCATCGAACATGGGTTAGAACAAATGATCTCAATCATCTCTATTTGGTAGGTTACATGGTTGTTGAGGAATAAGGTTTGGTACGAGTCCTGAACTGGATGTTGCAGGAGTCAATACTGGTTTGGATACGTAGATTCCATGTATTTGGGAGCCGTGTGCATGGAAGTACATTACTTTGAAGCCCGGGTCCTGAACCAAATTGTTTAGAAGCCATAGCTGTCAGCTCATCGAACATCACATGAATAGTTTCCATAATTTTCTGGGTTCTCTTCATTTGATAGATTTGTGTATCAGACGTAAAAGCTTTGCGCTTTGCAGGCGCTGGTAACCAATCATCAAAACTGATTCCAACTAGCCGTCCTTTGCATTTATTTTACCCAAATCCTCTACACTGTCTATGTGGATTCATCGCATATACGAGGATGTGAGTAGAGCAAGAATGACTTTAATGAAAACGTATAGAATATCGCGCTTGCTCTTGCCAGTGCATCGTGATTTACTCTTCATATAGAGAGTTTTGCATCAGCTCATAAGGAGTTTTGTTATAGCGGAGACGGATCAAGGAACGGTTCTATGAATAAAAAGCTGTATTGATTGCATCGGCCCATAGAAACATATGAGCTTTTGAAAATATCAACATTGTGCGAGCAGCTTCCATAAGAGTTTGGTTTCGTCTTTCGACAACGTCGTTCTATTGAGGTGTGCGAGTAACAGAAGTTTGATGCGAAATGCCGACTTTTTTGTAAAAATCACGAAGAGACTTATTGAAAAATTTAGTTCCATTATCTGTTCTTACATTACGAACAGTGGTATTCAAACGAACTTGAATATTTTTTATGCATTTGATGATAGCGTTAGGAGCTTCATCCTTTGATCTCAGAAATTTGACCCAAGTAAATCGAGAGTAATCGTCAACAATCACCAGGATATACTTCTTCCCGTTAATGCTCTCCACACGCATCGGGCCACAAAGATCCATATGCAAAAGATATAGTTTCTCTTGGTTAGTGTACTCAGCTTTGGGTTAATGAGAGGATTTCTTTCTTTTTCCTAATGCACATGCTAAACACAAATGATCTTTCTGAAATTTAAGCTTTGGAATGCCTCGTGCAAGACCGTCTTTGGCTAGCTTGTTAATAGTACCGAAGTTGAGATGCGATAAATGACGGTTCCATAACCAGCTCTTAGTCTTTGAAGCTTTTGATAAAAGACAGATCAAAGAGGTCTTTAGCATGTCATCAAGAGAAACTGTGTACACATTTGTGTCTTTGGATCCTAAAAGTAGATCAACACCTTCTAAATTCCGAATAAACCAAGTGTTTTTCCTAAAAGTAACTTCAAGATCCGCGTCACAAAATTGTCCTACATAAAAAAAGTTATGTCCAAGCCCCTCAACATAATACACCCTTGATATTATTATGTTACCCAGCTGATAGTCACCATACCCCATTATCTTTGCAACATGGTCATTTCTGAATCGAACAGTTCCCAGAAATTTACTAACAATGTTCATGAGCTGAGAGCGATTCCCTGTCATATGTTTTGAGCAGGGAACAATCTGGACAACCTGTCATTGACAAAAGAAGAAGAAGATGGAACATTTGTAGCATTGGATCCCCACAAATGATTGGGTTCTGAGTTGTTAGCAATCTTAGATTCTACCATCTTAGCTTTATTACTTGAACCTACTAATTTTATATGTTTGGGTCTCCTACTATAGACTTTAATCTCTGGTTTTAGTGTTTCAACTGAATTAGAAGTGGTTTTTTTTAAATGCACTATTTTCTTAGGAGTGAACCTTGTTAAAGGGAACGAATTACCAACTATAGTGAGAATTCTTCCTGTTGGTGTCCACTTATGTCCTACTTCAGTGAACACTTTACCCGTAGGTTTCCAAATATTATGATGTTGGCTTTTCCTAGTAGACTTAGATTTAGATCGCACATTCACATTATTCACAAAATCAAGGAAACACATATCATGATTTGCATCAAACATACATTGATTACATTTAACACAAATTAACTCAGAATTCGCATTTAACATAGTATGCTTAACATTTGCATCACAAATAGAGTCTTTAACATGATTCTTTTTATTAGACATAGATTTAACTCTCCTACGTTGGACTTCTACTTTATTCTTCATGTTGCTACTTGGTGTTTGCGAGATCCTATCATTCTTTTTATTGCTTGTAGGTTGTGATCTGCAAGTACTAGTAGAACACTTCAATCATGTAAATGATAACACAGGTGTGTTAGAATCAGGTGTTTTAGATGACTCTACTTGTTGAATGTTGATTAAGGATGTGAGAGGTTCAGAAAACCTAAATTTTTTAACTTTGTTCATAGGTCTGACAACAATTAATTTCTCACTAGGTTTATAGGCATTAGGACATGTGTCTCAAACATAAACAAGTAACTCCTAAATTCATTTGTCATGCTTACATCCAAAGTCTAATGCATTATCTAACGGCTGTTTTGCTTTAGCTTGTTCGACTATTCCCCAAAGTATGTCAACTTGTTCATGAGTGTGCTTAAGATAGTCTATGTGAGCTTCCATTTTATTCAATAACCTAAGAGCTAAAGGTTCTAAGTTTATCATGAACATGCCTAGAGCAATAGTGGTGGCAATTGGTATTTGTGCAGCATTTTCAATAGTTTTTTTCCCTTTTAATTTTCGTAAATCATTTTCCAATGATGTAATCATAAAAACCTTGTCTTGAATTTGACGTTTTAAATCCGCATTTTCCATAGACTTAGAGTTAAACTGAGCAATCAAAGAGTCATCGTGTTATTTAGAAAGAGCACATGTCTTTTTAATTGAATCAAATTGATCTTTGTAAATCTTTTTCAAATGCTCAATTTCTTTATGTAAACGCTCATTTTCAGAAAGTAATTTTGCCACACTATGCTCCAATTCAATGTTTATGGTCTCAATTTCATCCATTTCATGTTTGACTTTCTCTTCCTTGTCATTTTCTCTCATCGTTTTGATATGTTCCTTCAACTTACAGATTGTAGTGTCTTTAGCTTGTAGCTGAGCTTTCAAATCATTATTTTCAAAATATTCTGGAATTTCAAGAGCATTTTGATTATTACTTAATGAATCCTTTTGAAAAATTTCTTGATTGAGTTGCATTGTTAACTCAAGAGAAATGCAATGTTTTTCAAGTTGTGAATAACTTTTCGAAAGATCATTATACGCATTTTGTTTGTTCAAAAGCTCAGCATCAAGATTCAAACACTTCACACAAGATTCACTACTTTGCATTTCCACATTCACATCATCAAAAACAGCAGTAGAATTCATCACACATATCATAACATCTTGAGACATGATTTTTTGTAAGAGTCGATCATTTTCAAGAAAAAGTTCTTTCTTATGAATTTCAAAACACTGTTTGTCTACAAAATACTGTTGAACAACAGCTTCCATCTGGTTAAAAACTGTTTGTACTTCCGTTACCTCATTTAAAAGATCTTTATCAAAAACATTGAATATGTCTTTTAAGGTCTTTAAAAATGGAATTATTTCATTTAGAAAAACAGTTTTAGTGTGTTCAAACCCCCATTCCCCTTCTGTTATAGCATCAGGTGTAATCCGCTTTTTCACCACATCGTCAAATTGGCCAAGATGGTATTTAAGCTTTTTAAGGCTTGTATTAACCAGGCTTACCTTAGGAAGTTCCTTGGGAGCCTCAGTTTGGACAGGTGACAAAGTAGATTGGTCACTCTTAGGGTGTGAAGTGTGTAACCAGAAAGCTTGTTCATCAGACAATTCTTGTTGTAGAACAAAACGTTTACCAAAATCTTCAGATAATCGATTTAACTTAACATAATTAATTGGAGTTGTATTAACTTCTTTTCTTGACATTGGTCGTTTTGTTTGCAAGCAATTTTTGATCGTACTTACTTCTTCCAAAATCGATTTCTCTTCATCATCAACACAGGACTAGCAACAATTGACTAATATAACCTACCATCATACAGAGTCGGCTTCATCCGTATGAGCTTCTTGAGATAAAATGATTGTGATAACCAAAGATTGTATGTGAGTCATCAGTAAAAAACTTATGGCTTTGTTAACATGTGGTACTGTTTTGAGCAGATTGACACCACTTTAATAAACAATATTGTCTAATTCCTAATCATCTTCTAAATCAATTTCTTATCTAAATATTTATTTCCTTATCTTTGGATTCGTTTTTAAAAATAGTAAATGTAAAACAGTAAATGTTTGCAATAAATATTCCTTTTCTTTTCTTTGATTTGAAAGATTTTGTTCAAGCTTAAGTGCAAGCTTTTCCTTAATCATATCATCCATTTGAGAATCAATCATTTTTTCATGTGTGCTTAAATTAATATTAAGACATTGTTCAAAAGTTTTGACTCGTTCTTTATATCTCTCAAGCTCAACGGTTAAGGATTCATTATTCTTTTCGTGATTAGCTTTTTCCCAATTATTTACATGATTAATCATTTGTTCTGACATTTGATCGATTATAGATAAAATCATTAAATCTTGTTGTGCATACAAATTAGTATCTTGAACAGCTTCCTGTTGCGTTTCTTGCAAATATTGAGAGTACGGAATGATATTTCTATCACTTGTTATCTTATTATCTGTAAAATCAGCAACTTGTGTTTGTTCAAAACCTTTCATTGCATGCACACTTTGATTATCCATATCAGTGTGATATGGTTCAAAATGAGGTACCTCTGAACCATAATTGGAAAGATTAGCCATCAGAACCATCATTGCATTAGAGACATCATCACAGTCAGAATCATAAACATCAAGATCCTTAGTCTGGAAAGCAGTAGTATTTGGAATGGTTGTCTGAGCAGCTTGATCATCTGGAATGCCTGGATCTGCAAGAAATGCTAGTTGTTCTTTATCCAAATTTTATCCAGCTTCTTGTGCTTCAGCCAACATTGCCTTTTCCTTAAACCATGCAGCATTCCTAGGCCTCTTCAGGTGAGTGCATTGCCTAGCCATGTGACCTTCACCTTGACAATTATAACATTTAACCACCCTTGAGACAGGCAATTGGATCATCTCCTTGATTGAACACAAGAACAGCATGGCCTGAGTCCATTTGAGGGAACTCAGTCAATGGTTGTGTTAAGGATTGAGGTATGTTGTAAGCAATTGGTGGAACATATGAGGTTTGATGAGACTGATATTGTTGTGATGATGGAACAGATGAATGACTGATTTGTGGTTGTGATGGATGAGGTGGTGGATACATTAGTGAGTATGGTTAATGAGAGTGAACTTGTGTGTTAGATATTAGAAAAAGACTTGGTCATCCTGTGTGTTTTACCGATTATTGTAACTCATAGTTAATCGTTTAATGTATAACATTCGGTAATGGGCCGGGTATTAAACCCAACGTGTAAGCCCACTACCAAGGCCATTAGGCTGGTTTTGTATGCTACTATATAAGCCACTTCCATGTCTTGGAAGAGGTGGTTAGTCATTTCATTATACAAGTTCCATTTTCTCTCTCTCGAAAGTTTTCTCTCCCACTTTCTCTCTCTAGACTTGGCTAATCTATCTATCTTCCATTGTGTTATGATTTCCAATATCTTACAATTGGTATCAGTTTTTTGTGCGTTTTAGTGCTTGGTTTGGATTAAAAGTTGAGTTTTAGGAGGTTTTAGCTCTTGTTCTTGAGTTTCATTGATTTTCACGTTTATGGTGTTAAAATTCATGTTTTTGTAGTTGTTATAGCCTTCTAGTACTCATTTGTGCAAAAGAATCCAAGTTAAAACGTTCAAAAGGGTGATTTGTATGTGTTTTAAGGTGTAAAAGTTCATATTTTAACGTAGCGGTTTGGTAATCTGCTTGGAGTTTATCGTAGCGGTTTGATCTACTGTTTTGGCAGTTTGTCAGGAAAGTACACTATTCTGGCGGTTTGTCAGATCGTACACTGTTCTAGCGGTTTGTCATTTTTGACAGCGGTTTGTTTTATTAGGCAGAGGTTTGTCAGTAGCGGGTTGTCCTCTAGTGTAGCGGTTTACTAGTAGCGATTTGGTAATTATAGTGGTTTGATCCGTAGCGGTTTACAGGTTTTTTGAAGACTTTTTCTCATAGCGATTTGGGAAACAAACCTCTGCCAATTTCATTTCTTGGTAGCGGTTTGGTGTTTCTTCTTCATAGCGGTTTACCATTTCTTTCTAGTAGCTTATTGCATAATAACTTAGTAGCGTTTTACCATTAGAGCGATTTTATAGATAGCGGTTTGTTACAGGTTTTTGAAGAATTTTCTTATAGCGATTTGGGAAACAAACCTCTGGCCATTTTTCTTCGTGGTAGCGGTTTGGTACAATTTCTTCATAGCGGTTTGAGGACTAATCCAGCGGTTTGGTACACTGTTTGGAATTTGGACTATTTTTCAAACTTGATAAACGTAACAAACTCAAACAACAAAACACTTAAACAAACATCATCACTTTTAACATACAATCTCTAATCATTGTTCGATCAACTTAAATCATCTCACAATCAATTAAGATGGCTAATCTTTCATAAGATATCCAATGTGCCTGTTCTGATACCCGACCACCTATGCTTGATAGGACTTACTTTGCATCATGGTTGTAACATCCGAGAATTTTTGAAATTTTGAATGACGATTTTACCCTTTGATTTTTGGGTCTGACTTGACTTCTTGACTTTTGGTCTTTTATTGTCTCGTAAAAACAATTACCGCGTGACCGATAAATTTTTTGGAACATCTTTCAAATAATAAATCATATTTATTATTATATTTCCCAAGTGGAAATTATTTTTAATTTATTTGGCTTGAAAACGAAAAAGATATATATTAATTAATAGTTGGCGTATAAAAAACGAACCACTAAATCATGTTTTCACAACTCGGACTCTAAAGCAATTTGATGTAAAACGACATTCCTGACAACTTTTTAGTTTTGACCGAGACCCGAAAACAGCCAGAAAGTGACTGAAATGCCCTCACAAGATTTAGAAACGAGAAAATAATTAAATTTATTTAATTAACACTTTTTATTAAATAAAAATATTTAATAAATTATTCATCATGTTATTCGAAAACGTTTGTTGATAACGCGAATATACGGGTTAGAAATTTATTTTTATTTTTACTTTCGGACCAGACATAACCGGGTTTTCCAAATGAATAACAAATATTTTTTTTATAAATGTTATAAATATATATTTATGAATGGACTATCAAATGAATACTCATTTTTATTGGAAAACTTATACCGAACGCAATGACGCAAGTTTCGTATTTTGAATCATCCGATAAGTGGCTCAAACGAGTCCCGAACCGTTATTTAATGAAAGTTACACTTTTGGTCCCTGTAAAATTTTACACAACTTACCCTAAACTATTAAAACTTATCATATTTTTTTATAAGTTTTAATATATATATATATATATATATATATATATATATATATATATATATATATATATAAGTTTATATTTTTTTTCATTTGTGATAAAAAAAAATACACACACACCACTCCCTCTTCTCTCTCAAGATTCCCGGCGACCACCACCGGCCGGATTCAGGGCCAAAACCTCCGCCGGCGCGCCGCCGGATAACTTTTCCTGGCCGAGCTTTCCGGCCGAATCCAAAAAGGTTTCTCACCACCGATCTATCATCATTAACACTCTCCTTCACGAGCCTCTACATCACCACCACTCAATCATCAACCACACCGAAACCACCACCGTCATCATCATCATCATCATAATATCATCACCACCACACCGACCACCACCAAGGGTGCGTCGGTTTACTGTTCTCACCAGAAAGGGTGCGTTGGGTTTTATGTTAAACCGAAGAGGGTGCGTCTGGTATTAAAACGCATCGGGTGCGTTTGATTTTCGAGAATAGGGTGCGTCGGGTTCGGGTCAGACCCGACAAGGGCGTGTTTGTTTTATAGTTTTGCACCGCAGCAAGGGTTGCGTTTGGTTCCGTTAGTCACCAACAGGGGTGCGTTGGTTTGGTTTTGCACCGGCAAGGGTGCGTTCGGTTGTCATAAGCCCCAAATGGGGTGCGGTTGGTTTTGGGACAGCAGCTATAGGCTGCGTCCGGATTGTTTAGTGGCACCAAGGGGTGCGTTGGGTTTTTATTCTCGCACAAGGGTGCGTATGGTTTGATATTAAACAGCCGTGAGGCTGCGTTTTGGTTTCAGGATAGCCCAACGAGGCTGCGTTTGGTTTATAATTGCACCAAGGGGTGCGTTGGTTTTGGGACAGCCGGGGAGGGCATGTTGGGTTGGACCGAATACACAAGGGTGCGTTTGTTTGGCTTCCGCAGGCACTATGGGTGCGGTTGGTATTTAAACTACGAATAGGGTACGTTTTGGTTAGGTACAAATCGACCCGGGTTCGTTTGGTATTATAGAAAAACAAAAAGGGTGTGTTTGGTTTAACAACAAACGACATAGGGGTGTGTTTGGGTTAACAACAAGGCTGTAAGGGTGCGTTTGGAACAACAGAAATCGAATAAGGGAGCGTTTGGTTTAGCGAAACAACGAGGGTTCGTTTGGTTTATACACTTGACTAATAAATATAACACGAGACTTTATAAATTATAAATCGGAATTAAGGGAACAAAAAAAAAGAAAAAAAAAAAAAAAAAAAAAAAAATAAAAAAAAAAAAGCAGATGGACCCTCCAACCCCCCCCAACCCGCCCCCCACCACCCCCCACCCCCCCCCCGCCCACTCCACCGGCGACGTTAA
Source organism: Tanacetum coccineum (assembly GCA_026074375.1). Lineage (NCBI taxonomy): Eukaryota > Viridiplantae > Streptophyta > Magnoliopsida > Asterales > Asteraceae > Tanacetum > Tanacetum coccineum. Next base: position 51,555 of record BQNB010023073.1, on the reverse strand, counting down.
GTGAATCGCTGCCCCACCGCGTGTAATCGATAAGGTATAACACCACTATGCCAGCCACCAACACCCCCGCTCCTAACTCCCATCACCCACTCCAAACCACACCTAGGAAACAGGAACCCTAAATTAACCCACAGCACAAAACTACAAATTGTTACGATACACCCAAAATCTTTCACCCACTACGACTATTTTCAACGCGCTATAAGAATCCACGTTGGAAAAGAAAAAATAGAAAAAATAAAATATGGGCAAACCGCTAAAAAACCAGAAATGTCATGGCGAAATTTATATAAATTTTTATATTTAGTAATGTTGTACTAAAGCTTCTATTAATTTAGAAACCGATAACAGGGACTAAGTTCTATTTTAAAGATATCAAAAAATGTATAATACATAACCGGATAAACGAACGAAAACCTAATTTTTACAATGTAGATACCTATTTTAGAACACACGAACCCGTCGAGGAAACGAAATATAAATTTAAAATAATTATTTTATATTTTAAATTGTCCGCTAGAAGTTTAACATCATAATTGTTGTCAAAAGCTTTACAAACATCGGTTGTTTAAAAACTATAACTTTAATACGGTGTCTTCTTTTACTTGCACTGAATCTTTTTATTAATTAAATTGGTGTCAAATATCTTGTTTTCAATTATTTTCTCCACGTTTCATTATATATAACTTGTAATATTATATACTTATCACATAATCATTGGATGTTTATCTTTGTTATATAATTCACGGTATAAGTGGATAAAAGGTGGTTTATATTCCATATGTAATAAATACGGGATATAAAACATACTTTGCGTTCACTTCATTCATTTATTTAACCAAAACCACCAAGGCAGTACCAATATTGGAAATCAAATCTTTATTCAACGTTCCGAATGACGAACCCAATTCATCGGGAAATCCAAATACATTATCCTAGGCTAGTGGGAATTAGCCGTTAAGTTAAGCTGCAACTACTTGATCGAGCCGCTTCGTCCTTCGTTTGTTTTGTGCAAAATAGATGCCTATCTGTCAACCGTTCTTCATCATCGATGTGAGTTTCATAACCTCGCTTTTTAATCTTTTGAATGTTTTATAAACCCGCGAGGGGGATATGTTAAAACCTATTCAAGAACGATCTTGGAAACCTTGATCAAAATACAAAGACTATGCGGAAACTAATCTTTATATGTAAGAAGAACAATAGAAATAAACCAAACGTTGTAGCCTCATTATATTAATACAGTTACTCTGAATAGTAACAGGGTTTACAACCTTGAAGCTAACTAAGTAAGAGAGAAATGCGTGTAGAGAATGTGTGTGTGTCAAAGTGATGATTATCTCTACACCCTAGGACCTCCTTTTATAGTGCAAGGGGTCCTAGGTGGTTACAATATAATAAATACCTGCCTAAGTATTTTACATCAATATAATTAATCATTTCCTAAATAAACTTGTAACCTCCTAATCATTCTGAATGTCATTTAATACTTTCCATAAGACCAGGACTTTCCAAAAGACCAGGAAGACTAAATCTTACTACCAGCAGGAACTGTGTACTACCAGTAGGAACTAGAAATTCATAATTCCTAACAATCCTCCCCTAAACTTGAATTTGACTTGGTTAACTTCAAGTTTCTAAGAAGATCTGCATTTGTGAGCTTGAGGATGTAATCATGATCTTGATCTCTGATCTGCTTGATCTTTCTTGGACATATACCAAAGACTTTGAAGATTGAAGTATAAGCTGCTTGAAATATTGAATGAAAGCAGATGATACTTAACTTGAGTAGAAACATTGTTCAAATAGATCAACCTTTAACAGCATTATGAAAATCAAATCTTGGACTATAACAAGACAACCACAGCTACATGAATGGGTTTGATGAGCCTTTACCAAGTAGCCATTCACTCTTGGGCTAGTCAGTCCATTGGCACCCAGAAAGGGGATGATCCATGGAGGACTGAAACCATTTTCCACTTTCAGAACATGAATCATAGGAAGTGGAAGAACTATATGACTTTTGGCAAGTCATTACAGCCATAAACGGATTTGATATGTCTTTACCTGTAGCCGTTTGCTCAGGACTAGCCAATCCTTGGGACCCAGAAAGGGTTTGTTCCCATGGTGGATTGATAACCATCTCAACTCTTGGTACATAAAACATCGGTGAGTTGAGTAACCCTATAGTTTTAAGCAAACTATCACAGCTATTCAATTCGTTCTAGTCTTTGAGACCTGGGAATTGAGAACCATTGGGTGTTGCACATCAAAAACCATTTATCACTGAAAACCGTCTATGATCATTCCAACAAAAACATTTTGCTCTTCAAAATCCAAAAATATATTTTTCTATGAAAAACATTTCATTACTTCAAAATACTTTTGCTGATTCACAAAAAGGAGAGCCATAGTTTCTTTAAGATCAAACTGTACACTTAGCCTCCCCTCAAATGGAGCTAAGAATTTGCCATTCCAAATTTGCCTCCCCTCAAAATGATAATAATCTTTGTGTAAGAATAAACACCGAGAATTACAATGAGTGATGTCCGATGTCGGACACAACTAGCAGCACAAACTACACGATATTGGGTAAAGCTACCCGAACCAACCAAAACTGTCATTAGTGACCAAGTTTCTGTTTCAAATGTGTTACTAAAACTGTCATTGTCTACAATTAGCGACTAAATTTCTGTCACTGAGCTGTTTTTTTTTTTTTTTTTCTCTAAACAGTCACAAAACGTGATTCACCTTCCTCCCATAGTTTTTAGTGATACTTGAAGTGTCACTAAATCGTTGCTTGTGGTGTCACAAGTACTTTTAATACAACCGGCAGTACCTTGTTAATCACCTACTGCAACACTTCATCAATGACAGCAACGTCAAGTTTTTCTGCAAAAATTTAGTCCAACAAACACAGAAAATCCAAACAACAATTCATAAGCATACATCATTTATGAATTGCCCTACAGAAGAAAACTAGTGCCTTTTAAAGTCCCAAGCCAAAACAGTTTTGTATCGTCCATAAGCATCACTTAATCATATATTAGTTAAAGTTCTTTTGATGGATTATTTGTTTGGAATAACATGGTCTATGACTTCTTGTTTTGGTTACCCAACTAGCTGAGGCCTTAACAATATTAACCTTTGTCTTTTGCCTAGCAGTATGAACCCTTGTATCCTTAATAGAATTAACACTCCTATTGAAATATTTGTTGTTATTAGGTGTTTTCTTTTGAAATAGTCTTTTAAGTGAATTAACATATACAAGGCCAGATTTAGTGAGCAGTGCTTGTGGAACCATGTTACTTTTTGGACTTGGGTGAGAAAATCTACCAGAGTTTTGATGATTTACCCTCCTTGAGTTGTTCCACACTGGTGTAACCTGTTTTTGATCATTAACCTTTCTTTTATTTTTACAGGTATAGTGCAAATGACTAAATCTACCACACACATAGCAAGCCTTATTGTTAAACTCAAAATTTTCACCCAATTTTTGAGTCATCATACCATTCCAACTTCTTTTATTACCTCTAGGACTTTTATTGTTTTTCCTAGGGTTATCTGCTTTCCTAACACTTTCATTCCTAGCACAAACAGATTTAGGAAAGAACTCAGGTGATTCAGCACTTAAGTTGGACTTACAAGAGGCATATTCACTAGTCTTGGGTTCAATTATAACAGGTTTAGGCATAGACTCAAGTGATTCTACACTAGAGTTGGACTCACAAGAGTCAAGGTCACTGGTTTTGGGTTCAGAATCACTAGTGTGGGTCTGTTTGGGTCCATAGGTCATTTGTGATTCATCAAGGTCAGTGGGATCTGATAGAGGAATGTAGTTCCCTGAAAGAGGTGGGGGAACTGCTTTCATTCTATCAGTTTTGACAAACCTGTTATAGAGAGGTTTGCCTTCCACATCTTCAGGAGTAGGGGTAAATACACTAAATTCAGAGTCATCCCATCCTAACTCATTTTCCCCTATATATTCGTCAAACCCCAAGCCAATTTTAGTCCTTACAGTCATTGAGCTATCAATTAGTTTTACAAGATTTTTGGAAGAACTTGTCCATTTTGCATTGATGGCTCTTTCATTTTCTAGCTTAGCCTGTAAGTCCTGTTTTTCCAAACTCATCTCAGCATTCACTTTTTCAGAATATTTCAATAGATTAGTTGTATTTTCTAATTCACTAGACAATACCCTAATCTTTTCTTCAAAGACCAATTGATTATTCTGAAGGACCTTTTTCTGTTTTTCCAAAGTTTTAAGGGAACTTTTATATGCCTGAGCTTGTATATAATTTTCATTATATTGTTCATTTAAATCAGAAAACTGTTTTTGAAGTTCATCATATAATTTTTTAAGATTATCATATGAACAACTAGTTACCATATTATATTTGTTATTAACATGCTTTTTCTCTAGTTTAGCATTAAATTCTCTAACTTCAGTTTCTGTCATATAAGTTACCTCATTGTCAGGAGTTGAAGTTGTGCAAGCCATGTCTTCTTCAGCAACACAAATGTAGAGATCTTGTTCTTCTTAATCAAAGCTTCTCAACGAGGCTCTGATACCAATTGATAAAACCTATTCAAGAACGATCTTGGAAACCTTGATCAAAATACAAAGACTATGCGGAAACTAATCTTTATATGTAAGAAGAACAATAGAAATAAACCAAACGTTGTAGCCTCAATATATTAATACGGTTACTCTGAACAGTAACAGGGTTTACAACCTTGAAGCTTAACTAAGTATGAGAGAAATATGTGTAGAGAATGTGTGTATCAAAGTGATGATTATCTCTACACCCTAGGACCTCCTTTTATAGTGCAAGGGGTCCTAGGTGGTTACAATATAATAAATACCTGCCTAAGTATTTTACATCAATATAATTAATCATTTCCTAAATAAACTTGTAACCTCCTAATCATTCTGAATGTCATTTAATACTTTCCATAAGACCAGGACTTTCCAAAAGACCAGGAAGACTAAACTTGTAACCTCCTCATCACACTGAATGTCGTTTAATACTTTCCATAAGACCAGGAAGACTAAACTTTACTACCAGCAGGAACTGTGTACTACCAGTAGGAACTTTGTACTGCCAGTAGGAACAGTAGGAACTAGAAATTCATAATTCCTAACACTTCAAAAACCAAATTTTTGATTAATTCTTCCAAGAGAAACGCACATACAATCTAAGAAATCATCCCATGTGCTCTGATACCAATTGTAGTATATTAGAAATCATAACACAATCAAGGATTAGTGCGTAGGTCAATTTCTAGAGAGAGAAAATGGGAAGTTCTAGTGAGAGAAAGACACTTAGTGTGTGTTTGTTATACAATAAACAACCAACCCCTCTTAATGGCTGAGAGGGGGTTTAAATACAAGAGTTTATGTGCCCTAAGTGGGCTATGGAGTGGGCTAACATGTGGGTAAAGACCCGGCCCAACGCCATAAGTCATACGGTAAGTAAACGATAAATATTAAGACTACGAGCTAAACTATGCTAGACAAAACACGGGGTGACCGAGTCTTTTTCATGATCCTAACAAAAACACATAACATTCATTAAAATTCTAGGATACTTCATATTAAAAGAGTTGTTGGAAACACGAAAAGTGTCGGTCACTTCCAAGTTGTAACAAGTCTTAGCTCGTAATTAGTATCATGATTAGATTAGTAATC
>BQNB010023073.1:0-43722 GCA_026074375.1 Tanacetum coccineum | reverse complement strand
CGGGTATGACTTGTGATTTTTTTTAATTTTGTTTATTATTGAAACATTGATTTTTAAATTTGTTTATTGGGTGGGCTTGTTTTATGAATGTGTTTTTCTAAAATTTAAGCGAAGGTAAATCAATTATTTATTGAACCAAAAATAAAAAAGAAAACAATTATCACAAGTCATACCCTTCCGATGGGCGGGCATGCCTTGTAATTATTGTTTACATTTTTTTGTTTTGGTAAATATTGGTTTTTAAAAATTGTATATAAATTCATGTTATAGAATAGATAATCGGTGCTTGTAAACAATGATGTCATAACTTAGCATAAAACTTAAAAAATTCCTTAGATAAATGTTAAAGCTTATGTACACTTGATAAAATCCACATGGGATAATGTTGACCGCAGTAATCTAAAACAATGGAACATTAAGTTATAACAAATTGGGTCTATGTTGCATCAAAATAAATAACATGTTAAAATGTAAATAAGGTCATGCCCTTAATAACCGTAAGAAAAGTCCATATACTTTATTGTGGAGAGAAATATTATATACTTAACGAAATCTTTATAATCAATGGAGTAAAATGCTCGATAAAATCACGTTAAAAAAATAATGTCATCATCAATACGGTCAATAACTGGATTATCGTCCCCTCATTTCACTCATTTAATCCTTTTGAATTTGTAAGTTTACATGAACCGATGAGTTTTCCACTAATAAACTTCTGGTAGGAACTGATTCAGCCACACAACTCACACTGTCATTTTCCATATCCCCTGAACTCGGGCTCGCCATTTAGTTTGATAACTAAAAATAGGTCAATGTGTAAGTAATATACAACTTGAGTTTTATAACTTGGATACATGGTCCCACATGCATATACCTCCTACTAACTATTATGGACTTCTACTTGTTTTGAAAAATATTTGCATTCTGGAATCTATTGCATAGGATTGTGGGGTTCCCAATCTTATAAAAATAACATGTGGATAAAAAGTATGTTATCCTGTAATGTACTAATCTTACGTTTCCTAATGAGCACTTTTAGCAAACATGCAAATAATAAAGATACGAACTAATTAAACACAAGTAAACACCAATTTATATGGTTAAGCCAATCTTGCTATGAATATGATCTATTATGTTTATGTCAAAAACTCAACATAAAGTCCTATTAGATTCCCTCCTTAGTTGACAATCTGAGCAGGAAAATGATTACCTTGGACTAAAGGATTGAAGAAAACTAATAGAAAGCTCCATATACGTCTTCCATTGTTTTAGTTCGATCAATCATTTACGCTCTAAGACCTGAAATTTAAGTCTCATTGGAAAATTTAAGAATAACTATTCTTACGATTGTAGAATATAATGACCAAGATAATGTATAGTTTTGAGCTTCAACGCCAAAAATTTACCAACTCTGGTTTTCACTCCGCATCTAAAAACTTCCATATTATTGTAGCACAAAGCAAGGTATGCAATTGCGATAACCTAATAAAAAATATCCACATTTAGTCATAATGGATAATAAGAAAAATATATAGCTTCATAACTATTAATAGCTAGCATCCAGTTTATGTTGTGTACCTGTTGTATTGCTAAAAAACTAAAGTAGCTAGATTTAGGATGAAATATCAAGTTCAATGAGCTATGACTCAATAGTATTCTTTTATGTGTATATGGTGAACTGCTCATTACCTTTGGATGCAAGCATGTAGCAAACTAATTACTCTGTATGATTTAGGATGAAATATTTAGTTCTTAAATTGCTTATTGAAGTGATTATTACTACCTAATGCATATTTATGCTAAAATACCTCTAAATACTATATCAGCAAACTTTAAAAATTGGGGCTTAAATCATATGAAGAGCTCAGAACAGATCTCATTGGTCTAAATACAGTTCAGAGCTGTTCAATAGCGAAGCACTTCTTACAGTAAAGAAACAGCAGCAACCATGTCATGCTTCTCTGCAACTACCTCCATCAAGAAGTGTAGCTTTCATACCGACAAATGCTTCATCTTCAATAGTGTATCCATGTAAAATAGCACTATGACCTGCATATTTCAATCCAAATCACTTTATGTAAATAAGAAATGTATAACCTCATTACACCATGCTTTATATGAATAATTTTAAAGCAAGGTCGTCGCACATTACTCACCGACAGTCACATTATCGCCAATCATTGTGGGATGCACTTTTCCAGGTATATTAGATTTTGCAACATGCACAAGTGAGTGGTCCTGAATGTTTGTGCCAAATCCAATACTAATGTTGTTCACATCACCTATATACATAAGCATATTCATCAGCATGCATACAATTTCACAGATCTATCATCAAAATAATATTTATATAAGAAAACAGAAAGATAAGAAGTCCACAATTAGAAACGCTATTAGGATGATTTAGATCAATGAAAAAGTATCTGTAAAATATTGTTATTGGTTGTCTTCTGTTAAGCTCAAAGTTACACACCAGCATTTAGAAGTTGTTATAATAAAAAATCATAGGTGGTTTGCATGCTGCCTTGGGAGAAGGAAGATACACCCATTGTCTGAATCAATTCAAACTTTCTTTTTACCAATTTCAATCAAATATTCACTCTTTTCAGATGTCCATAAACATCATATGGTGTGATAACGTAACACTCGTGCAGATACAAAGACAAGATTATCTAAAGCAAATAAACATGTCATGCAATATGATGACCATGAGTTACTTATATATTACTTGTACAATAAGTGTCATAATTAGAATCTAACTTGCAACTATTGAAAATGCAATTACAGCAAATCCACCCCATTAGAAATACCTGTTGAGTAATGGTTTTAGGTTCCCTTTTTCGCAAAGGTGCTTCCCGTTGGTTGTGCTGACCTGGAAGCAGCTGATAAAAGTTATATAAGATTTGTCAATAAGATGTAAAACAATTAAAATATGCATACACACATGAATATAAAATCAATTTTTCTGCTTAAATTCAGAAAGAAGAGAATTTACCAAATGTATTCAGAAATGATCTTAATAATGTGAACTGTGAGATTTTATGCATTATACTAATCCATATTTTAGAGGGCCAATAATGTGTACCAAGTTTATTGAGCAAGGAACCCAGATCATTCCAAGTGTACCACCTCGTTTGTCATTCGTGTACATAGAGCTGTACCATACTGTCGTGTTATAGTTATTGATATTCAGGCTCAAGAAATCATAGCCTGCGGAAATGTCAAACAAAAAATCAAGTTAAGCTTAGACTATCGACTTAGTTCATGTAGCCAAATTATGTTAAAAACGACCCACCTGCTAATATCTCATATATTTAGTACCTGGTGGCAGGTAATAAATATATGAGATATTAGCAACCAAAATTGTCTTGAAACATTATGCTAATATCTCAGATTTCAAGTGCCTCATCAATGTACTCAAAGTTCACCACCTAATGATCACGCAACAAAATCGATAACAAAATTGCAATATATATTAGTAATCAAGTATTTCAGTTGCCAACAATATCAATTAATAATGGGAACAAAGACAACCTTAAATAGTTTCAAAAATCCATCTTCTGCTTCATCCATAGCAATATTTTCTTCTTTAGTGTCATCACGATTAAGCAATCTATGCAAGCATGAGCAAGTAAAAGCGTTAAAACAAAAATGAAGAGATTATTAATTATACCTATTGTGAAAAAATGACTCAAATGGTGTACCTTTCTGCTCCACCCATAGTCTCTACCATATCTTTAAAAAGCTTCATAGGTAGAGAAAAGGGCTTTGGATCACTGCCAAAAATATAACCAAAATCAACATTGAAAAGGCAGCCATTATCAATATACTAACCGCTAACCTGTGGCTTTCTTCCAGAGACTAAAACCAAACCCGCGCTTTGGCTGCAATATTACTCTCATGATCAAACAACATTATAGATTTATTCACAAAAACATTAGTAATGCTAAAAATGTAGACTCGAGACATAAATATATATTACACATATAGGTATGCTGATAATACCTACGAGATCTGTTTGCCTTGGTCCGAACAGTACCATCATAACATAGTAGGTAAAGATAAATATTTAGACCCATTTACTTGTTAACACGTAAATTTGGGGTTTTCTTATCTTTTTAGTCTCGATAATCAAAATTTCAAAATCATCTTTATAATAGTCGCGTTGACAATAACATAATTGTAGAATTACTTCCATCATATACCTTTTTCTGTCCTATCTTGGACGGCATCACAGATTTGTTTTGTTATGTCGAAGACGGTTAATTTGGACGCAACTTCTTCACCAAGAATAACCTACATGATAGACATAGAGAGTTAAGAAATGTTCAAGTATAGTATAAATGTTAATATCTGATAGGCAAGAATGTGCATCATGTTAGGACGTGACTGCAAACTGCATTCCAAGGCAACATGATATACACATGTATCATCACATAATGGATCTGTTTAGAAAATTAAATGGTTGAAACACACAAGAAACTTATTTACAATGAAAACCATAAGTATGTATATGCATTCAAGAGAAGCACCTCATGTGACAACTATGCTTTGAGCAGGTTAGTCAATCGTTAGTATTTATTTGAGTTTCATTATGTGTTATAATAATTATGTGGTTATATGATTCTATGTGAGTGGTTATCAATCTGTGAGTGTGATCGTCTCATTTTGATTGAATTTATGGTTAATATGGGTATTTCATTTTGTTCACATTTGGTGACAATGAAATGATGGTAAAATTTTACGTGTGTCCGTATTTATATGTATATGTATACGTATCTAGATAATAGGAATTCGCGAGAATAGAAAATTTAGTTTAGAAATTTACTTAGTAGATTTTAGTATTATTAAGTTAGAGAAATAAAGTATGAAATGAATTTATTTTTTTAGGTATTTAAAACTAGTTTTATTTAGAAGGATGTCTAAATAAATAAAGGTTTTTATAAAAATAACAAAATTAAAGGGTTTTTGTGTAAATAATAATAAATAAAATAAAAAATAAAAAATATATAATTAGGGGTGTTTGATCGATCGGTGAAAAAAAGAGTTTTATTAGGAAACAAATTAATGTTAGATAGGGATTAGGAATATTGGTGTAGCCTATAAATACAAAAATCTCTCCTCCCTATTCTTTTTAATATCTGGTCGAACCAAGAGCGGAGAAAAAAAAGATTTTTTTTTGTATTCAAGATTCAAGTGGTGGTTCATGTTAATTAATCGAAGGTTTTAGGTATGTTCATAAACTTTAATTGTTTTAATTTTCTTTTTAATTCATGTAACAATAAAGTGATGGATAAATTAGGGTTTCATAAAATCTATAAATTAATGATGTTAAACTTAATTAGAAGTGTTTAGGGTTTAATTAGGATCATATTGATGTATTCGGTTAGAGTTAGAACGCGATAGAATTGAATTTAGGGTTGAGCAGAATTTTGAGTCATCTTGTTCGAATGTTATCTCATGATTGGTAACGAGATTTTTGATGAATCTTATGTCTATTGATAAGTTCAGAGAGTCTAGTTTCTAAAAAGTCCGGCCCCAAAAGGTTTTGAGGTCGGGAAGTTAGTCAAATAATTTTCGCAAGAAAAGTTGTCAAAACAGTAAATTCAAGTCAGATTTAGGTCTGATTTCGGGGAGTAAAACCACCACTTAAAGTTCAAATTTGAGTTATCCAAAAATCAGGAGTCATATTTTAGGTGTCTATTAACTTCCATTCGAAGGGCTAGCGATAAAACATTTTCTAAGTATTTTTAAGGACGTCAAACTTTTTGGTGTGCGTTCAGATCCGAATCTGAGTACTTTGTAAAGATGAATTTTTATAAAATAGTTCCACTTAGTATTATTTTTTCTAGAAAATCATAGTAGCTCACAACTCATTGGGGAGCTATGGGATGTAAGGATAACCATCAATTAGGTGTTTTAGTATTTTATTTGTGATCATGAAGTGACTATAAATTTCTGCCGAAAACTAAAAAGTTAGAAGTTAATGGTTAAGGTTATATAGAGTATGAAAATGATTTGGGAGATGTATATAAAGGATTATAAACTTAGTGTAAGGTTTAGAAGTCCATCATATGATTGTTACATTGGCTTGGGCATTTAGTCTAACCGAGTGTAACTTGTGTTTTGTTGTGTTTAGATTGTGTGCAAGATTTTGTCAAGTAGCTGGCATCAGGTGAGTTTCATAGTCCTATTTTACTATGTTTTCTTGGGATGGAAATGATGCAAAATATGTTTTGAAATGTTTTGATTGCTGTGATTATGTGGTTTAAGTTACTCATGGACTTTTAAGTAGCTATTATATGTTAGGTGTTGCATGTTGTATGATGTTGCATTAGTCTTCGCCTACTTTGTGGGTAAGAGGTTTTGCCTACTTTGTGTGGGTATGAACCTGTGTGGATACAGTAACAGGAGTTTGGGATTGAGGATATCGTTCCTATCCATGACTATATTTTGTGGTTGGATTGGGGGACACGTTCCGTCCCAATGGTGATTGTTGGTTGCATGAATGCTAGCATGTATAATAGCCAGCTTATTTGTCCTGTCATGTTTTGTTTTTTTTATAATCACAGTAATTGATTTAAATCTTGTATTGGTGTCGTAAAACCTATGACTCTCACTAACCATTGCGTTGACGTTTTAAGCATCATTTTTTAGGTGAACGCAGCGTTATAAAGGTGTTGAAGTTAATAAAAGTGGCTATAGAGACCGTTAGGATGGCATTGGAAGTTTTCATTTGATTTTATTTCATAATTGTTTGCATGAATTCTTGAATGTTATTAGGTTTGATAGGGTTGTGATACATTGTTTATGTATTGATGAGACCCCTTTTTCATTAATACACGATGCCGTTCTTTTGTTTTCGGTATTGTCATGACACATCGTGTCTTTAATATTTAGTTATGCATGTAGTAATTTTTTATTGTTGTACACATTGTCGTTATTGATGTGAATATCATGATGTTACGCCTCGTGTTCTCCGCCTTGGCGGGGAGGTGTAATAGGGGGTGGATTTGGTATCTGGCCATTGTTATAGAGGAAGTAGTGGTGATTTTGACTAGCTATAACTAGGTGCCTTTATATAGACGCATTTAGGGCTTACAGTGTTTAGTTATGATAACTATTATGCTTTTCCTTAATATATAGGATTTAGTTATTTATTTTGTACTAATTTTATTTGGCTATTTTGTCTTACTTAGCCTACATAATTATTTTATATATATATATATTCTCTTATTATTGGGATCGATAGTATATACTCTTTCATTTCATTATTTTAGTCATGTCTCTTCTCTACACGTATAGAATCTATGTGTTTAGCTATCTAGGCATTTTTGTATTCTTGCTTTCTTTGAGTTTTATTTTGACCTACGGGCTACTCGATAGCTTATGATTCAAAAGAGGAGGCCAGTGAGGAAGGAGTCCTCTCGGAAAAAACGAATGAGGAAGGTCTAGTTTGAAAGAGTCAGAGAAGGAAGGCGACTCAGATCTCTGTCGGATGTCGTAGCAGGCCTGGACCGGAGTCGGGTGACTCTTACGAGGCAAGTCAAATCCAAAGCGAGGCTCAACATAAGTTTATTCCCTTCTTTTACTCGTCATGATGCTAGTGATTATTCTTTAGATTTTTGTATTTTGGAGGCGCTGCGAGACTTTTGTTCCTTTATGTCGTTTCGATTTTATCTTTATATATGTAAGTATTTCTTTGATGGAGCATACTTTTTGTGTTATATTGGAGTGGTTTGAGATGTGCAATGTGGTATATGTGCTTATTTGTGTGTTATCATTGAGAGGCGTAGTCTTGGAAGTAAGTATATGTGTGAAAGGATGCAATTATAATTATGGTGGCCAACATAATTATAAAGGCATCACACACGTAGACTTGTGACCATGATTGCATTGATCGGTGTTTGCTTTTTAGTTGGTAGTGTAAGATGTTATATTATGTGCGGTTGTGTTATGAATAGCTATGAAGTTAGTAAGTTTCCCCTTCTATCTATCGCTTGCGGATACCTCGGATACCCGTTAATGCTATTATTACGATTATTGAGTTTGTTCGTCTGCTCGATTATTCGCTCGGATATATAACTCTCATTTTAGCATCCCTTGTTTGTTCCATGACGGTATGGATGATCTAACTTTTTTATTTGGCGTCTTGATGAATATTGGTTGTTCGGATCTGGTTCTTTGGATGTTGGTACGTTCCATTGGTTCTTTCGTTGTATTGATTACTAGTATGAGTATCAAAATTTTCTTTTAAGCACTAATTGCTCCTAAAATATTAGTGCATATCATTACTCCGTTCTTTATATATATCCTTTGGTTTCTTAACATGTTACGACATGTTAGTACCGACGTTTTTCTATGGTTTTTTTTCTTTTGATCGCAAGTACGGATTAGTCTTTACGTTCTTATTTTGGTTCGTAATGTCTTTGTATGAAATTCTCTTGAGCATGTTCGCTTCACTGTTATTCTGACTATAGGGTTCATGGTACTTTCATTCGCTTTCAAACAATAAAATTTTGTTAGAGTCTTTACGGTATTTTACAATCTCTTTTGGTATTACGATGTTCTCGTTTGAGTAACATATTTTATATTAATGTCGAATTATGAAAACCTTTTGAAGTATATCTTGATGGTGTTTGGGGAAAACTATTTTGAAATGATTTTATGAATACAACACTTTTATGGAAATGTCTCTTTATTTTTATTTTTTTAGAAACTATGTTTACAATAGATTTTGAAACAATATGATAATTGGTTGACGGACAAAACTATTTTTTTGATAATATTTATGAATAAGATATGATAATATTTTTTATGCTTGTTTTTGATAAATTTTATAATTATAAAAATGGATTGTTTAAGTTAATATATGGGTAGATGCGACAAACTGATTAAATAACAGTCTCTGGATTTTATGACAACTTTGATATTGAAATGAATTTTTTTATAAATATTATATTTAAGACGATTTTTTTTAAAAGTGATTTTTTATAATTAAAACGACTTTCTTTATTATTATAAATTGATTTTTATAAAAACATTATTTAGTTGGTTCTTTCGAGTAAAGTCGGTTATTGGTATAAGAACCCTATCTTTTCATTTATCAATCTTGATACGTATTGTTATTCGTTATGTGTTTATTTTGTCGTGGTACGCTTGTTGATTCTTTCGTTTTTTGCGTTTTTCTATCGGGTACCATATATTTCTCCTTCCTTTAAGGATTCCTTATGACATTCTGACTGATTATTTTCATATGTGAAATCCCTTAGATGTTTTCTAGCCTTTGACTCGATATTCGTTTGTTACCCTATTTGATAATTCGTAACCCTTAGGATTCATTTGATATACGTTTTATTCGATCAAGTCACTCTCTGTGGGGAGCACCTGTGTTGTCAAGAAGATGGACGGTTCATTTCAAATGTGCATAGACTATCAAGAGTTGGACTAGCTGGACCACCAGAATCTCCTCAGGATCGACGACTTGTTCGACCAGTTATAAGGTTCGCGTTAAATTCTCTAGGATAGATCGTCGATATGGTTATCGTCAGTTGAGAGAGTGCATGAAGAAGATATTTCAAAGATTGCCTTTAGGACGTGGTATGGACACTTTGAGTTTACGGTTATGCCTTTTGGGTTAACCAATGCACTAGCGGTTTTCACAGACTTGATGAACCGGGTCGTGATGCCGTATTTAGACAAAGTTTGTATTGTTTTGATCGATGATATCTTGATCTACTGAGTCTAAGGAGGATACGGTGGTTTATTTGAAAGTTGGTGTTGGAGCTGCTGAGAAGGAAAAGTTATTTGTTTTGCTAGTTTTCATGTATGAATTCTGGCTACAAGAATTGCATTTTCTCAGACACATGGTTACCAGTAATGATCTTCACATAGACTTTAGTAAGTAAGAAAGCAATGAAGAAATTAAAAAGTGACTAATGACGCCATCGGGAGATACGATCATTTTGGGGTTGGACAGGTTACTACCGACGTTTCACTAGTAAATTTATTAACGATTGCTAAACCCTTACTAAATGGACTCAGAAGAATAAGATGTAGTAGGGTTGGGCCAAGGAACAAGAGGAAGCTTTTCAGACGTTGAAGGGCAATTTGTGAAATGCACCAATATTGTCATTGCTTGATGGATCCAAAGAGTTTGTAGTTTACTACGACGCATCAAATCAAGGATTAGGTTGTGTACTCATGCAAAAAGACAAGGTAGAGAATGCGACAGCAGAAATATTGCATGGCCTGGACCAACTAATGGAAAGGAAGGAAGGTAGAGATATGTATTTATTATGGGTTCCATTAATAGGTTGATGTCAAGGACCACTTAATGATGGACGTGGCTATGCCATAGGGTACTGGTACAGTCGGGATTGATAGGCGTCTTTTGACTTCGAGATATGTGTGGTGGCCATGTATGCAGAAGGATATTTTCTACCTATGTTAGCATTGTTTGACTTATGTTTAATGGGTGAATGTGAAACATCAAAGACCTCAGGTTTATTGCTAACAATAGAGAAAACCCAGAGTGGACAGAGTGGAAGTAGGATATAATAACTATGGACTTTATCAAGTAGTGGGTATGATACGAATTGGGTAATAGTCGATAAACTGACTAAGGTATGCCCATTACATAGTAGTACGTGAAGATTTTAAATGGAGGAATTCGGCAAGCTTATACATAATGAGATTGTAACAAGGCATGGGACGTGCATGTGTCGATCATCTCATGTTGTGGTGGAAGATTTATATCGCGGCTTTGGTAGAAATTGTAGAAGGGCATTGAGAACAATCAAGTAGTGGGTATGATACGAATTGGGTAATAGTCGATAGACTGACTAAGGTAGGCCCATTACATGATAGTACGTGAAGATTTTAAACGGACGGACAAAGTTAGTGTACCATTCAGACTTTGAAGGATATGTTGAGAGCGTGCGTGATTGATTTTTTTTACTTATCTACCCTTAACTGAGTTTTCTATAATAATAGTTATCATTCAGGTGTTTGATGTGCTCTCTTTGAAGCATTGTATGGAAGGAAGTGTAGGTCACATGTTCTTTGGCCTGAAATTGGAGAAATTCGATCGATTGGACCAGAATTGGTACAAGAGACAACAAATAAGGTGATATTGATTAAAGAAAAGCTCAAAGCGGCTAGAGATTGCCAAAAGAGCTATGTTGGCAATATGCGTAAACATTTAGAGTGGAAGTTGGTGATAAAGTGATATTGGAAGTGTCGTCTTAGAAAGAAGTAGTGCATTTTGGAAAGAAAGAAATGTTAGCACCAAGATATATGGGACCATTTGAGATCATTAAGGGGATCGGTCCTATGGCCTATTGATTAAGATTGTCTCAATAATTTAGTAGCGTAATTGATGTGTTTCAAATTTAAAGAAGTATTTAGCGGATACAAATCTGCATGTGCATTTAGAAGAAATTAAGGTAGACAAAACTCTTCGTTTTGTTGAGGAACCTGTTGAGATTATCGATTGTGAGGTTAAAAGTTTGAAGCGTAGTAGGATTCCAATAGTTAAGTCCATTGGAACTCGAAGTGAGGTTATGAGGATTTCATAAAAACTAGGTATCTACACTTGCTCGTTGAGCAAGCTATCGTTAGAAGTACTAAGTAAAATTGGACACATAGGGTTACTAGCGGACTTTAGTGCACCCTTAAATGTTTTGAGGTGGTTTGGTTAATGTTATATTTTGAATAAACTCGAAGTTGAGCCGATTCTTCAAAACGTTAAGCTTTGTAAACACTCATAACTTAGTTTCAAGACAGTTCTTGTTTGATGAGTTGCGGGGTTAGGTTATGAATGACATTGTTACACAACTTAAAGTTTTTGACGAGTTTCCTCGAAGACGGGCGATGTTCATGTAGTTGGATGTTTATTTTTGCTTAGAGTTGTTATGCTACTATTTGTACCCTTGTGTGGGCAAGCGAAGTTGTAAGCAGTGGGTTTTTGATCGTGAAAGTTAGATAAGATTCAAAGTGTGGCTCTAAGCTCACGTGGGAACGTGAGGACCATATGAAAGCTAAGTATTCCCGATTGTTTGTTGATAATGATGTTGAACCTACTAGTTAAATCTCAGGACGAGATTTCCCTATGGAGGGGATACTGTGACAACTGTGCTTTGAGCAGGTTAGTCAATCGTTAGTATTGATTTGAGTTTTATTATGTGTTATAGTAATTATCTAGTTATGTGATTCTATGTGAGTTGGTTATCAATCTGTGAGCGTGATCGTCTCATTTTGATTGAATTTATGGTTAATATAGGTATTTCATTTTGTTCACATTTGGTGACAATGAAAATGATGGCAAAATTTTACGTGTGTACGTATTTATATGTATATGTATACGTATCTAGATAATAGGAATTCGCGAGAATAGAAAATTTAGTTTTGAAATTCAGTTAGTAGATTTTAGTATTATTAAGTTAGAGAAATAAATTATGAAATGAATTTATTTTTTTAGGTATTTAAAACTAGTTTTATTTAGAAGGATGTCTAAATAAATAAAGGTTTTTATAAAAATAACAAAATTAAAGGGTTTTTGTGTAAATAATAATAAATAAATAAAAAGATAAAAAAATTTATAATTAGGGGTGTTTGACCGATCCGTGGAAAAAAAGGAAAAAAAGCAATGTTTTAAAAACCGGGTTGACCCGGCCGGTTCAACCGGTTGAACCGTGAACCGGCTCGGAGACCGGTCCGGATGAGACCGGGTTTTTGCTTGTTTGAGAACCGGCTTGAACCGCCGGTTTTTCGTTGACCCGGGTTGACCCGGTTTGATAAACCCGGCCGGGTCATGACTTTTTATCAAAAAAATATAACAAAATCTTTTTTTCTCAAGGATTTTTCTAATTTTAATGGATAAATTGAAGTGATGAGGACTATTGTTAGTTAAAATCTTATAAATGAGTAAATTAAAGTTATAAACTAACTTATAAACACCAACTAAGTTTTAATATAGATTGTTATAACTTAGATTTATATTAATTGTTGTTGCAAATATTTGCTATATTATAATAGAAATAGAACTTAAAATAAAGCTTATCGGTAGAGTCTTAATATTTTTCATCGGTTTCAATCGAATGAAGAAAATAAATCGAATAAATTATGAAATTACACAACTTTACATATTAAATATAGAAAAAAGTATACATATGTATAAAACCGGTTCGACCCGGCGGTTCAACCGGTTGAACCGGTGACCCGGTGAACCGGTGATTAAACCGGGTCGATTAAAAAACCGGGTTTTAAAACATTGGTTTTATTAGGAAACAAATTAGTGTTAGATAGAGATTAGGAATATTGGTGTAGCCTATAAATACAAAAACCTCTCCTCCCTATTCTTTTTAATATCCGGTCGAACAAAGAGCAGAGAAAAAAAAGATTTTTTTTGTTTTCAAGATTCAAGTGGTGGTTCGTGTTAATTAATCGAAGGTTTTAGGTATGTTCATAAACTTTAATTGTTTTAATTTTCTTTTTAATTCAGGTAACAATAAAGTGATGGATAAATTAGGGTTTCATAAAATTTGTAAATTAATGATGTTAAACTTAATTAGAAGTGTTTAGGGTTTAATTATGATCATATTGATGTATTCGGTTAGAGTTAGAACGCGATAGAATTGAATTTAGGGTTGAGCAGAATTTTGAGTCATCTTGTTCGAATGTTATCTCATGATTGGTAAGTAGATTTTTGATGAATCTTATGTCTATTGATAAATTCAAAGAGTCTAGTTTCTAAAAAGTCTGGCCCCAAAAGGTTTTCAGGTCGGGAAGTTAGTCAAATAATTTTCGCAAGAAAATTTGTCAAAACAGTAAATTCGAGCCAGATTTGGGTCTGATTTCGGGGAGTAAAACCCCCACTTAAATTTCAAATTTAGGTTAGCCAAAAATCACGGGTCATATTTTAGGTGTCTATTAACTCCAGTTCGAAGGGCTAGCGATAAAACATTTTCTAAGTATTTTTAAGGACGTCAAACTTTTTGGTGTGCGTTCAGATCCGAATCTGAGTACTTTGTAATGATGAATTTTTATAAAATAGTTCCACTTAGTATTATTTTTTCTAAAAAATCACAGTAGCTCACAACTCATTGGGGAGCTATGGGATGTAAGGAGAACCATCAATTAGGTGTTTTAGTATTTTATTTGTGGTCATGAAGTGACTACAAATTTCTGCCGGAAACTGAAAAGTTGGAAGTTAATGGTTAAGGTTATATAGAGTATGAAAATGATTTGGGAGATGTATATAAAGGATTATAAACTTAGTGTAAGGTTTAGAAGTCCATCATATGATTGTTACATTGGCTTGGGCATTTAGCCTAACCGAGTGTAACTTGTGTTTTGTTGTGTTTAGATTGTGTGCAAAATTTTGTCAAGTAGCTGGCATCAGGTGAGTTTCATAGTCCCATTTTACTATGTTTTTTTGGGATAAAAATGATGCAAAATATGTTTTGAAATGTTTTGATTGCTGTGATTATGTGGTTTAAGTTACTCATGGACTTTTAAGTAGCTATTATATGTTATGTGTTGCATGTTGTATGATGTTGCATTGGTCTTCGCCTACTTTGTGGGTAAGAGGTTTCGCCTACTTTGTGTGGGTATGAACCTGTGTGGATACGGTACCAAGAGTCTGGGATTAGGGATATCGTTCCTCTCCATGACTATATTTTGTGGTTTGGATCGGGGGACACGTTCCGTCCCAATGGTGATTGTTGGTTGCATGAATGCTAGCATGTATAATAGCCAGCTTATTTGTCCTGCCATGTTTTGTTTTTTTTATAATCACAGTAATTGATTTAAATCTTGTATTGGTGTCGTAAAACCTATGACTCTCACCAACCATTGCGTTGACGTTTTAAGCATCATTTTTCAAGTGAGCGTTATAAAGGTGTTGAAGTTAATAAAAGTGGCTAGAGAGACCGTTAGGATGGCATTGGAAGTTCTCATTTGATTTTATTTCATAATTGTTTGCATGAATTCTTGAATGTTATTAGGTTTGATAGGGTTGTGATACATTGTCTTTGTATTGATGAGACCCCTTTTTCATTAATACACGATGCTGTTCTTTTGTTTTTGGTATTGTCATGACACATCGTGTCTTTTATATTTAGTTATGCATGTAGTGATTCTCTATTGTTGACACCTTTGTGTTGTGATGATATCCATGATGTTACGCCTCGTGTTTCCGCCTTGGCGGGGTGTGACACCTCATTCGAAAGTGATTTCAACAATGCAAGACCAGCCTTATGATCCTCACGAGCCTCAGCCTCTAATCCTTCAACTGCATGGTATACTTTATTTAGGTTTGTGTAAAGAGAATCAAAAGAATCAGTTATCTAATATAAGTAAAGCAGAGCATGGTGTATATTGTTGCTTCAATCAAAGAGTCTTACCCTTATGCGATTCATCTCCCGGGTATAAGATGTAGCAAATCTAATCATAACAAAACAGTAGTTAATCAAATATGAGATACAACATTAATTGAATAATCAAAGAGCAAATAAACCTTTTCTCCTCTTTTGAGAGCTTCATATGCTTTGGGATGATTTTTAGAATTGAAAGGATCTAAGTCAAAGTATTGATGGTATACTTTACTCATGAGCCTCACGCTTGTTTTAATGATTCATGACCTTTATAATCTTGGCATAAATTATGAATATCATATCGCTAAGATCAGGACATCTACAACCACAAATCAGTAAAACATACATTATAATCTTAAGAAACAAAACAAAATCAACTAAAATTGAAAGATAAACCCTAATGTATTCGTATCAAGAACTAAAAAAAATTATCATTAGGGTTTTGAGAAAAAAACATATACCTTTAAACAAAACAAAGAAGATGACCAAGCTGCAAAAAAATAAACCAACATATGCATACACAAAATCAAAAAAATAATACAGTTTTAGGGGTTTGAGAGAAAAAGAGTCGTACCTCAAAAATAATACAGTTTTAGGGTTTTGAGAGAAAAAGAGTCGTACCTTTTTGTTGATAGATTTAGGAATTGATATGAGCTGCCATATTAGAAACCGAATGTGTTTAGAAGGAATATTTTTAAAATAGTATAATAGAAGTAATTATCTTTTGCATGACCTTATATATTTTAAGTTGCAAGATATAATAAAAAAAAATCACCTAGTCTAGTGGTTGAGTGGTTTGTTAATATTACAAAGGTATTAGGTTCAAATCTTGTTAGTGACAAATTTTTTAGATAGTTATCTTGATGAAATCGTTTGTTTAAAGAATGCTAACAAAGTTGCAAGAGATATATTGCAAAGATTTAACATGCCAACAGAAACTATTCCTATGCTTTTTAAGAAACCAAAATGGCACCGCTGACTTGCACACGGACCTCCTAGTACCGACCCAGTCTAGGTTATATGGCCAAGCGTGCTCAACCTGCGTTGTATGATGCTGATACCATTTTGCATCTTACTCACCAACCCGTTAGTATATGGGATAGTGAAGAGGTCTTGGTTCAACAAGTTGTTAGCATGAAAAAGATGAGCGAAAAACCAGGGCACGTTCGACCCGCGAATGGCTTCTATGAGAAGCTAAACGCCCTTATGTTTGTTCCTCAACAGGAACTGTCCCGTGAACAGGCATATTGGCTTCCTGCCAATGAACGTGCTAGTCAGACTAGTAACCCAAATAGACCTGTCACTTCCCCTAAACGTTTTTCATGAAAAGTCGACCTCCAATCAAGTTCTGCCAGTCTTCGAAATGTTTAATCTTGCTTTCTTCAATTTGAAAGGTATCTAAAAAGGAAAAGAACAACACAAAAACCAACTATTTCTGTAATGGTGTTTGATTATGGCAAACATTTTGTCAACAACAACCGGTATCCCCCTTTCATTTTACGACCATTTCAAAAAACATATCCAAGCTGCTAATGATACATTTTTCAAAGAGATAAAAGAATTTGAACAGATTTTTGATGACTTGGAGGCGGAATATGAACAATGTGTTCTGATAGACAAGAACCTGACCATAGAAAGAAAAATCTTTTAATCAAAAATGACTGCTTAATTGCTGAGTGTTTAGAAAAAGATATCTGCTCTATTGTGCTTACTTCCGATATTGTTGTGCCCCCTAGTTCGAATTGCCTTTGCGAAGATCTTAGATCTGCATGCGATAGGGAACACACTAAAGTTCTTGAACTGAAGCGAGATTCAGAAACACAACGCTGATTACTGAATCGAGAAAAACGATTTGCTTCTCAGAACAGAAGTTTATATTAGTTTACAACTTAAATTTCAAAACAATAGAACAGTGCATAGACACATCTAGTGCCTCCAAAGCAATTTTGGGGGGAATTAACAAGTTAAGACAACAGCTTCAGGAAAAATACACTATCAGGAATTTAATCTCAGATCAACATCATGAAGGTGTTGAATGTAGGTTCCACTGAAGGTAGTTGTGACCAACAGGCCTTAGACACTGATAGAATTCAGTTGAAAGATACGATTACCTCCCTTAGGATTCAGCTAGATGGCCTTAAGGTAGAAAACGTGAGTCTGAAAAGAAGGTATGATGAACTGTCAAAGGCGAATACTCACTCACGTACTGCGTACACTGAAAAGCTTAGTGCCTTCACTGCTGAAAATACCAAGCTGAAAGCCCAAGTGACTGGTAAAACAAGTAGTGGACCTTCAACCTCTGAGAAACCCAAAGTACTTGCTTCAGGGATGTACACCAACAGTTCAAAGTACATTCCACCTCCAAAAAGAGCCAACTGGGTAAAACCAACCCCATTGCCTAAGAAAAAGCAAGTTACTTTTCAGGAACCTCCCAGGACTTCAAATAGACCCACACAGAAACCACCAGGGCAACAAAACAAAAAGCCTAATGTTCCTGTGAATCTGTCTACAAGAACCAAACCTGCCACTGAATCTCGCAATCCTATGCCAAAGAGCCACACTTGGAACCATCGTATCTTGCCTAGTAAAAGTGTGAACGCAAGGAGAGCAACTGATCACAATAGGAGGTTGAATGTTGTTGATCATAATCAGTTTGTGATTCGTTCTTTGAAGTCTGTGAATACCAAAACCCCCCAGGCCAAACATAGTTGTAATCATATCTAAGAAAGGTTTGAAACATCAAGAATCATAATGTGAACACTACAAAGACAGCAGTTGGAGACCACTATAAAGGTTGTTGGTAGTGTTAAGCCTCAGTGGAAACCCACTGACGATATTTTGCGTTGTATAAAACTGTCTTAACTACTAGATACTGGTAACCCAATGTTGAGACTTTAGACTTACCCCGAGCGTTCGATCTAGTTCAAAGTTACTAGTGATCTCTAGTTTCACCGAGTGCAACTTACTGATCGAAAGTCTGTTCCCAGGGGTTTTATCTGGTATTTTTTGAATGCTAAAGCATTGTATTTATCATGTATATTAAAAAAAAAAAATAGTTTAGTAGTATGGCATGCAGTTATTTCAGACTGTAACCCGTTCTTAACCCAGAGATTTATGTACGTTTCCATTGCATTATTTCTTCCCACCAGACAAGAAGTTGTCTAAGCCCCCGAACGCATTTTTCTCATAAACAACTTGTTTTATCAAACATGTTCGGGTTAACCGAATCAAACATTGACACGGGTCACTGTTTGAGGGGGAGAATCAGTATTTCTAACAGTTGTTGCAGGTTAAAAGGACGCACTGTTGCTGATTCTATTACTGAAAGATTGACACGACCAAACGCTTACAAGGTCAAGACAGATTGCAGTATCATCCATTCGTGGGTATATCAAAAGGTCCCTTGTTCAATTGTTCACTTGATATTGTGAGCTATTTTCACCTCACCTCTATTTGAGAGTGAAATTGATACATTTTAAGTCCATTCTAGATCAAAACCATTCACAAGATCTTACATTTGAATCGGATGGATAAAAAGAATGTGAATTTACTTAAACATGTAAAACGATAATTAAATGCTTCGATTGATTCTAAAATGCTAAAGTCCTATACAATAATGTGCCTAAACATCTTTTCGATTATCGACGCAAATGTGTAGGTGGAGCATAAGTGTTAATATGATCAAAAAATGTACAAGAGTACCAAATTTGTGTGATATACACAAGTATCTTTATAAATGACAAAGAATCTTTGTTTCATGTCTGAAGTGATCTAATGGAATGCTGAGGATAGAGATTTGTAGACCACCAGGTGTAATCCGTATAATGCACATGCCTGGTCTTCGGACTGCGCCCACTAGTGAAGTGGATTTCCATAAAGGGTACACTGAACAAGATTGGATTCCGAAGGCACTTCATATCTTCGGGATATATTTCAAAACATCAACAGAAGCATCCTGATTTAAACTTTCGTTTATGTGCCCAAACAAATTTAAAAGCACATCGGATGTTTTATCAAATTATTTTTGCCACCAGGCCCTTCTACTGTACTTATATTGAATTAAGAAGTAAAAACGCGGAAAAAGGAATTTTACGGTATAGTCAGCAGATAGTAACTGTACTGACTCACTCTTTACCATTCTATTAGTAGAAATACTTATAGTGTGTTAGTCTTCGGACATCTGGTCTAGAGAACGGCGAACATTAGGGAATCTGATACTTAGGTATTAGAGGAACTAGCTTGTCACGTGCCGGAAAACCTGTCAAGAAGGTTCTTTTAATGAATCTATCTGATCACAGGTGCAGTATTCATACTGTAATCATTGATCCTCACGGAATCAGAGGTTAATGTAACCGACCAGATTGAGTATCGTCTATACTCGGTCCCTTCAAAATATAAAACCTTTGTGTGTTCACAAAATGTTTTTCTAGAACACATTAAGTGGATTTTACATAACAAAATGTTTTTGTTGGTGACTAAATTGTTCTATCATAGCGAATGACGACTCAAAGTATCCGATGCAAGACATGCTCATATCCTTACTCACATATCTGAAGAAATCAAGAAAGTTTACATACAAAGCTTCCGCACAATCTCTGAAAATCAATGTCTTCTTCAAATGCTAAACGTTATGGAGATTAGAAGAAGATACATCATCAAAGCTTTCCAGATTCCAACAGATATGAGCATGTGAGACTAAAGATCAGCGTATGGCAAAGTCAAAGTGAAAGAAGATCACAAAGTAATTCAGAGAAGTAAAGCTTAAACAAGTCAAAGATCAAGATCAAGTCATCACATCAAGTTCTGAAGATCATGATCAAGGTGTTAAAGATTGAATTACCAAAGCACAACAAGTGAAGTACCCTATCAACAACGAGCTAAAGAGACAAGCACGAGTGAGCTTCAAACAACTTCTCATGACCTCATCTAGGGGGAGATTGTTAGGATCACATAAATGGACCCGAACAAAGAAGCTTCGGTCACTCGAAGATACAAGACAAAAGTCTAGGTCGTTAGTTGGTTAATTAATTAATGTTTATTAATGTAATTGGGCTAACAAAGAAAAAGCCTGAAAAGCCCAACAAAAGCCTAGAATGGGCATAACCTTGTTAGTATAAATACACCTAGTTTAGTCAAAAATTAGGTTAGACATTTTTTAGAGATAATTTAGCTAGTCATTATTGTGAGGGTTTCTAGCCACCACAAGGTTTTCTTTCAATCATCAATAAAGTTCTTAATTTTCTGCATCTTGATTCTACACTTCATTGTTAAGGATTCGTATGAATGATCATGGAACCTACACCTACCCTGTTAGATTAAGTTTAATTTACAGTTGCTAGTTGCTTAAAGTGTAAAGTTTGTATTTCCTAAGTCTTGTGTCATTTTCTATCTTTGGTGCGGCTGGAAATTTGCGCATTGCAAATGGGAATGTATATTAGTAGTCAAAGCTCATATGATTTTACTACCGTTACAATTATTGGTGAATCCAAAGACGAAGGAACTATCGAAGAAATAATCCGGAATTATTATGATCGTGAATATGGTGAAACTACACCGATATTTGAAGTATAGTTAGCAAAAAAAACAAAAAAAAATATTGAAAAAATGAGAAAAATACAAAAAGAGAAAGAAAGTTTGAGGATAATCGTTTCACAACTACCGAAGGAATTATACGAAGGATCGATTATTCATTGACACGTCTAAAAAATCAACGATGTAAAGTATTGTACAAAGTGGAAGATATCGCCACTTGCCTTGTAGAGTATGTAAAGTTTTGGGATGATTAGGAAGTTAACCGTTACGGGAACGCCAACTTAGGTTGTTGTTTTTGATCGATGATCAAGACGTTGTAAATATTTGTCTTTATCATGGTAACGGTCGCGAAAAAAGTGTTTAGCAACTTGTATCTTAAGTCTTAATCTATTTGTTTCTTGATTTTTATTTAACAACAATTTACTTCCCTCTTACCTGATGATTAGCCGCTGGTTTTACGTGAATGAGGATTCATATGAACATGCATGTCTAGTCCGTCGTTACGGCCATGTATGCATGTCTTGTACCTCGTTGGTTTACGACTTTTGGTGAAAGTTAGAAGGTTCCTACCCTATATCATTCTTTATCCTAATCGTTGGTTACATTCGAATGGGGATGTGATCGAACAAGCATGTTTATCCCGGCGTTCCGGGTGTGTATGTGTGCTTTAAATGCCTTGTTGGAGTGGTACTTCTAATGAAAGATTGTAGAATGATCAAACCGTACGCCTTTCCATACAAAAACACATATTTACCTTTATAAACTTGTTACTCCATAGCTTTAACAAGTAGGATTCAAGTGGGGGGATATTTGATGATATCAAATAACGTCTATTTTATAGCATCATTTATCCTATGTTATTAACCCATTTTGTATAGTTATTGTAAAGAATTGTTACTTAATCGTTTATATTTGAGATTTGAAGTAATTATGGAGTAATTGGTGAAAGTTAGCAAAAGACGCGCATTCTGGAACTTAAATGAAGATATTTTCAAGATTACTATTCTGAAGACCAATACGCCGTATCCATCAAGGAAGATACGTCGTATCCGTGCCTGCACTCACCAAAGACCACAGAAGAATAAAGATCAATACGTCGTATCCAGAGAGAATCAATTCGCCGTATTCAAGATATAGAATCAATATAATATTCTGGAAGATATCAAGCATGGTTCCTACTTCAAGAAATTCCCAATACGCCGTATTCAACACATGGATACACCGTATCTAACCGACTTCCAGACCTTATAGATAGAAAACTTAAAAATGAGTTTAAAGTGTGCTAAATCATATTCTCGATACCTAAACCACAAAAGTCGATTTTCAGAGGAGAAAACGAGCAGAAGAGGTCGAGCAACGTATTTAATTATATAGGAGACAACGTGTAATTCCGTATACTTTAGTAATCATTTAGTTTTTGGTATCATTCGTTAACTCGGTTAGTTTACCTTGGCTAAATAATTGCTCTTGTATTTATAATAATGTTTGAAGGCTAATACCTTCAGGTATTAGCCATTATTATGAAGATCTGAATGTTTGGTATATGTTTATCTCGATTTCTTGATTTATCGTTGTATGCTTGTTTATGTTCATCAATTTATACTTGTTTATGCGCTTTTGTATGCGAAAAAAAAAAAAGAAGAAAAAAAGGAAAAAAAAAGGAAGAGAGGTAACAAGAAATGAAAATGCATAAGTGTGTGAAAAATGAACAACCAACCAACTCTCCAAGGCATGAAGAGGTGTATAAATACTTACATGTAGACATGGGTTTGGGCCTTCATGGATTTGTCCATGGGCTTTAGCTAACTAGCCTAGTAAGTTTCCAAAAATTAACTAATAAGTTTAACTTCAATTATCTATAGAAGTACCGACACTTTCCGTGTTCCCAACAATCGTCCCCTTAGGGAGGTCTACTCCCATTTTACAAAACTTTAAACCTAGCATACTATGTGCCTTATCTTTAGTCTTGAATCGAAGTCCTTTAACTCAAGCATTAACTTGTGAATTTGAAGTAGTGACCATGACTTTAGCTGAGATTGTTCCTTTACTTACTGAATGTTTGAAAATGTATCTGAACACCTGAGATCATCAACCAAGCATAATCTCGATTCTCCATCTTGTAAACTTTACCATCTTGTTAACTTGTGACTTCTGGACCGACATGCTCATACCTTTCTTGATATGTTATCGTGAAAAGCTTTAATATTGTATCTTTCTTGAGGTTCTTTAACTATAACACTTCGTCACTTCGAGAAATACATTCGGTATCAGAGTAGCAGAAGTCTTGAAACATGTACTTGAGCTTTCCATGATGATTCTTATGTTTGTCGGATCGGTATGAAAAAAAGGCCCCCCCATGTGGCTATGAATCTTGTGAGCTATAGCAGAATCATGTACCTACACATCCATTAAACAATTATATTTTTTATTTTTAGCAATAAAGCGAGGGGACGAATATGGCTTTGTCATTCGCCCATGTTTGGTTGGAGTAATCTTTAAATCTGTGAGGATCGACCTGTGACATGTAGATTCAATTTAAGAAGAATCTCCTTGATAGGATTTCCAGCTGAAGTATAGAATCTTTCTAACACATATGCATTAGATTCATCAAACTCAAGCATGTTCTCAATATCGGAATGACCTCAAAGTAGAACACCACGATAAGCGTGAAACCAGTGAGTACATCACACCGATTGAATAGAAAAAGCAATTTGAAAAACAGTCGACGTGTCAACTTTGCTAAGTGGTTTTGTACACATTCAAAAGTCGTAATCATTTCAAAATTCATCATCAATCGTCACATCATACCTGGAACAGTATTGATTTCTTATAGAGTCGCACATCGTTTCTTTCCATTGCTCGCAGTTTGATTCTATATAACGCACAAGTCACCTACTATGAGCTTGTTTGATGTTGGCTCAAGCAGGATTTCCATCTTCACTGTGAATAGTATCACTTGAATGTTCTGGCAAAATCACAAGGATAATGCGTAGGACTCTTAATGTATATCTTGTTATTCACATTGTGTGACTTAGCAAGCATAATTTGACAAGTGTCCTAATGAGATTTATGGATGATCTCTTTTGGCACTAGACTCATAGTGCACTTTGGTTTTTAGTGATCAGAAAGCTGGAGCAGACTGCCACCTTTTTTAATATCAACTACCTCGGAGTGAGAAAGTCGATAGAAATGCGTGTAATCCTCTGGAGAAATGAAACAAGAGTCCTGGTGAGAGAACCTTGAGAGGCTAGGGAGGTTGTATAATAGCTCATGGTCCATGACAGTCTTCAATGTCAGACAACAACTTAGTGTTTTCGACATTTTATGTATTGAGCCGGTTTATGACTAATTGTATGGAGGGCTTCTTTATTTTCACCCTTTATCCTTACAATTATTTTTCATTCTTCAACCCTTTTAGTGCTTACCAAGACTTCATGACTAATACCTTATTGGGTTTGTTCCAATATTAGCTCCATCTTAGTCGACACTATTCCCTTATCCTACTTTTACTCCTTTTGTAATGGACATCTCACTTTTCACATCCATCTTATTTAAGTAGTCTAATTTTTCAGGGCTGAAAGGATTTTACATAGAGCATCGATAGTTTAATGGACATCTCACTTATTGATGTAAGTTTTTTTTAACATATAACAAAAAAATTACAAAAACTCAGTTGCAAGCAAGGAGGCCTAATACAATTAAAAACATAAAATAGGTTACTATTAGTAATTGTAGCTTAACGTTTTTGGGTGACAATGAAAATGTTATTGTTGGTTTATAATTATGACTTTAAACAAATCCAATAACCAGGAGGCCTACGTGTCTGATAATTTTACACTGAATGAATACTTGACAAACACATCTGATTTGGTTTTGCAATCCAACAGTGTGCAGCTCACACAACCACTGGTCCAGTCTGCTGTCTTCCAACTCTTTTGGTTTATGTGATGTATAATAAGAAAAAGGTACCCACATTGGTCTTTTACAGGATGCTTTGATTTTGACTACCTTATAGTCTATCACAATTACAGGTTTCTTCATCATAGCCAAAACCTACAGTATTGAAGAATTTCTCAATGTCTCAAAAGGATAAAGCTCTACAAGACTTTGTTCAGGACCAATGGTTGTGTGATACCGCAAATGGTAAATTTGGACTTGGTGTTAGATCGTCCCTTGATTTGTGGAGTTGGTTTCATAACAATGAAGTACCTCTATGTGATGCCTGCAATAAAGCTGGAATTAAGGTTCAATCTTCATTTTTTCTTTTCTAAACTCTTTGTAAATCAAGATTATCTATCAACGTAGCTTTTTTTATATCTTAGTTGCTCGATAAGCATTTTTATTAATCTAAGTGCGGTCTGATAGGGGAATGTGATGTATGTATTATGTGCAGAAAGCGTACAAGACTAGAGAGAGAAATGAAGGCTCGTGTCATTCTCTTTCAATCAGTATGGCAAAAGGTAAAATATCATGTATGTCTCAATGAGCCACCACCATATTTTGTTGTCAATATATAATTTTGTGTTTTATATTTCAAAAGTTTAGCCTACGTTTTCTCACTCTCATAAAGAGAATTTACTATTAAAATTCTACTTTTTTTACATTATATGACTGGTAAAAATGAGCAAGAATGACAATTTACATACAACCTTATGAAGTTTTTTATTCTTCTAAAAATAGAAAGAAGCTTAACATCCATTCTCATTTGTACCATGCATTTGCCAGGTCTGTAGCTTATTTTTGTATATGAGCTAAAATTCAAACTCTAACATAGCTAACCAGTTTCAAGATAGGAATAAAAAGAAAGTGGCATGATTACTTGATAACGAAACTGTCTTTGCATAACTCTTATGGTGTCATTTGTTTTATTAGAAAACCTTATGTTAACATTGGAACAATTAGACACGTTGATCATGGAAAGACAACACCGACAGCTGCAATCTCAAAGGTTACAAAGTTCTTGCTTTCTATGCTATAAGTTCTATTATGTAGTCGATGTATAAGTCGCCTAAGTTATGTGATTTTTTCAGGTACTTGCTGATGAAGTGAAAAACAAGGCGACTGGTATAAACTATCTGGATGTATATATGCGCCAAGGTGTAGTCCATCATGGAGCTCCACCTTTGCCCGATTAGACTCCACCATTGCCGTTCACACCAGGTTATTGTTGCAATCTATTGCTAACTACTAAAGTAAAGTTTTTACATGTAAATTAACAGCTAAAGTCTTAGTTCGCCATTGTTTTAAGGTGATGATTGGAATATCATTTTGGAAGGGTTAGCGTCTTGCAAAACGAGTCAAAACGGATAATATCTCTGTGGATGGATACTTTTCTGTGAATAATATCACTTTTAAGATGTAATTGTGTGCTGATATTTGTCTGGAAAAAGCAATTCTATTTTGGAAACAGGTTGGACCTGGGCATACAGATGTATACCATGCAGCTGCGGATGGAGTTGGATCATTGGCGTGTCAATGGATGAATGCACACGAAGCCACTGTTATTGGAAATGTTTCAATAAAAGCAAAAGCAATGCAAGCAAAGGAAGATGGATGTCACCATGTGATTATCTACAAAGAAGAAAACTATGCTGATCGTATTATGGAGATCACATCAGGAAAATGAGTCAATATAGTGTATGATTCTATTGGGAAAGATACGCTCGCGGTAATATATATTTCTCATCTAATAATCTAAAGACCATATATGGTGCAAACAAATGAACACATCTTTTGTTTTTTAAAGGGTTCGAGTGCTTGCTGAAAGTTCGTGGATACATTGTTTCATTTAGACAACCATTAGGTTCACCTATTCCTTCAACTGCATTTGAAGAGAAGAAGAGAGGGATCACAATAGCAATGGTACATTTTCATTTTCTTTTCGTCTATCACTGATTAATGCAGTCCTTAGCATTGGTGATTCAACTACTTTATTCATGCTTTCACTTATTGTTTGGTTATGCAGGCTCATGTTGAATATGAAACCACTAAAAGGCATTATGCTCATGTCGATTGTCCTGGACACGCTGACTACGTTTAAGTAAGACATCTTCTTATATGCTTGTTGTATTGGTCAAGGCTACATATATTAGTATTACACTATAAGGTGGATCAGTAGATTATAAAAAGTATCCAACTATAAAAGACTGTCATGTTATTTCCTTGAGTTGACCACTTACTATTGTTTCTGTTGGGTCTGTATTTAGCAGATATTTTTGTTTTGTCATGTAAGATTTTCACAAATATGGCTTTGTGTACTTGTTGCAGTTTCTAATGGATTTGATTTATTTTTAGAATAAAATAACGGGAGCTGCTCAAATGGATGGAGGGATTCCGGTTGTATTGGCACCTGATGGACCCAAGCCACAAACAAAGGAACATATCCTTCTTGCACGACAGGTTTGTTTTTTGCTTTCATCTGGCTGAACTATGACTTTCTATTCGCTTACTGACTATAAGTTATGCTATTTTTTTACAGTTGACATATAATCATGTAATTAATCTTGACAAGCAACATACGAACATGGTTAACAATAGTGAATTGTAAAAATAGGATGTGGAGATCGATGCGCGAGTGCCATCATAGTCGATGTCAAGCCATTAAGATAATTGCTATGGCTGCTGCCACTCATATTACTTACCATTCTAAGTACTTATTTCTTTCTTTATCTTCATTAGAGGTACCACAATCCAAACAGTGGTGTTGTCTATCATCACACATCGTTGTGATTAGGAAAAAGAGGTTAGCTAATTCGCCAAACCCTTTATCCATAAGTTTTTTTGACAGTATTGCAAAATAAACAACGATCATAACCAAATATGGTAAATTTTTGGCAGGCACAAAGAGCGTGTACCCATGTAAAGAAATGGGCAGTTCAGCATTAAAGATGACAAGTTACTATCTCGATCTGTTTAAAACTTGGTACGATTTTCTTACAATTATTCAGATGTAACATGGCAAGTTGAGAAATGTTGGAATGAAAAGTTATTAGGCTACTTTGTTATCTTGCATTGTTTAGTATTATCTATATTATTATGAAGCGAATTCGCCCATTGGGCGGGTTATGTTACAACTTTGATCTTTTACTAATTTAATACATAAAACTTAGATACACAAATGGTGTTAATTTGTAATACCATGTAAATAGACCTTTATATTAAACATTATACATTTATAACATAAATGTAACATTTACATAATTTTTTCTAACAAACATTACTTACATACATAATGAGTTTACTATTAGGTGTTCACGAAATAGACATTTGATATTAAATATATTAACAAAACCTCATACTAAAAAGACATTTGCTTAGTAAATTTATTAACAAGCAAAAACATAAAACAACAACATCAGGGTTTTTAAACTGTAATGACTTATATTGACCGGACAAGAACAGACCAACCTCGACCTAACTAGACCGTTTAATATTGACTAGACTAAAACACACCAACCCGGACCTAGCTAAACCGTTTTTTGAAACTGTAATGACACAATATTGACCGGACCAAAACACGCCGACCCGGACCTAACTGAACCGCTTAATATTACCTTCCAAAACACCCAACCCAACCAAACTAAACGTTTTGATCCTATCATAGTCCACTATATGTCAAACACTCTCAATTATAAAGCAAACTAACACTAAACTTTTCTAATTAAGAAAAATGCCTGAATGTCAAACCTGCCCGTCCGGCGGGTTACGTAACTAGTGTGTGTTGTGTTGTGTGTATAAATATATATATAATATATATATATATATATATATATATATATATATATATATATATGGGTTCGTTCAAATGAAAAGAGTTTAAAGATAAAAAGAATAGAAAAGGAGTTGAACATTAAATATGGTTAAGGGCATTTTTGGTATTAAGCACAAATTAAAACTCCTACGTCATTAACTACTCCGTATGGTACATCTCAATTTTTGCAATCACCACACTATCAACCACAACATAATATTTTTTGAAATGATATTCGAACTACGTGAGTCGTCTCCTCTGATTGACCCGGTCATTTCTTCATTATATCGTTTTCTTATTTAGATGGTTACCTATTGAAGTATTGATCATAAACTTTTTTTCGTCAATTCTTGTTAACTAACTATTCACGGTGCTTTGTCGTACTTAACTTGAGAATCCTTGTCAATACTTATTTATCTCAAACATTTAAAAAATCCATCTAAAGTATCACTGCATATATCCTAATGTGTCAAAAAAGACTTGATGTGTGTCAAAATGTTAAGTGTGTCATTAAAAATGTAACAAAAAACTTAATGTGTTACTTGAAATGTATCACAAAACTAAGTGTGTCAAAAAAAATTAAAACTTAACTTCAAATGTGTCAATAAACTAAATGTGTCACTTTGAACGTATCTGATAAGTGCTTAATTACACATATCTTTTACCTCTGAAAACGAGCTTAAATGACCAAAAACAGACAAAAACTGCCAAATATATGTTTGTTTTGCATTTGTATTGTGCAGGAAGTGGATATCAGCAAAAAGACAGAAAACCAAGCCAAAATGACAAAACTGAGCATGGAATGGAAAAAGACTGTGCAAAATCAAGGCCAAAGTCCAAAAATGTCAAAGTCAGAGTCAATACTGAAGAATCAGCAGTCAAACCAGAGCCGGAACTGAAGAATACTATTGAATGCAAATAAAACTAAGTGTGTCAAAAAAATTAATTTAATGTGTCACTTAAAATGTATCATGAAATTATTGTGTCAAAACATCTAATGTGTCACTTGAAATATATCGCGAAACTACGTGTGTCAAAGTATATAATGTCCTACTACAAATGTGCCAAACATACTATTGTTTCACTTGAAATGTATCATGAAATTACGTGTGTCAAAACTTACACAGTGTATATCATGTCCTATTAATAATGTGTCAAACATGCTATTGTGTTACCCTAAATTTGTTACAATCGTGTAAGAAAACTCAATGTGTCATCAATAATTTAATGTGTCAATATTTTATGTGTCACTAGTAAATGTATAACGTATGAATTCATCGAGTGATGGATTAGGAAAAACGCACAGGGATGAAACATTTTGAAATTGGTCAAACACTCACAATTTAACTTACCACATTTGCCCTTAATAAATGAAAATTAAGTCATCAAATTACATTTATTTACCAAAACACCATTATTAATGTCATCCATTGATCAATTTTTGCTACTTGCATCCAACGATTAAAAACCCTTCCCATCCTTTCTACATAAATTTACATTTTACAATAACCAATCCCTATATATATGTATATATATGAATATATATTTTCATATATATACTATTATATATATATATATACTATATATAAATATTTTTTTTTTTTATATATATATTTATTATATATATATTATTTATATATATTATAGAGTTAGGTTAATAAGATGGAAACTTTTAAAATGAGAAAGATAAGAAGAAACCATAACCACACATTTTAGATGCACCTACAAAAATGGATGCATCTCCCCTTTTTAAAATTCTCTTCCTATTTAATATGTGTGGCTAGAATCCTTTTATTTTCTCATTATACTTTTATTCTCACGGTTCCCCTTCTATATATCTATAATTTATATTTATAGAAGAGAGAGAGAGGGGGCGGTCTTTAAATGAGAAGACATAAGAAGTCATGAGATCGCGCCTTGTCCATTCCACCCTCTCCTTTTTATACTCAAGGTCCTGTTTTTGTCATTATACCTTATTTATTTTTACTTTGTATTTTTTGTATGTATGCCGCTCACATTGTCAGGCATCTTTACACAAACAAATAATCTTAACACATATTAAAATTAAAAAAAAAATCCGAAAATTTTAAAAAAAAAATCCAAATTTTTTTTTCCGAAAATTCGCAAATTTGAAGAAAAAATTCGAAAATTAAAAAAAATTTCGAAAATTAGAAAAAAAAATCGAAATTTTAATAAAAAAGTTTTCGAAAAAATAGATATTTTTTGAAAATTCGAAAAAAAAATTGGAAAATTTGAAAAAAAGTTTGAAATTTTTGAAATTTTTTTTGAAAATTTGAATTTTTTTTTGAAAATTTGAAAAAATTTCGAAAATTTGAAAAAAAATCGATGTTTTTTTGAGATTTAGAAAAAAGGTTCAAAAACTTGAAAAAAAAAGTTCGAAAATATGAAAAAAGTCCGAAAATTGGAAAAAAGTTCGAAAAGTTGAAAAAATCGATATTTTTCAATTCGATTATTTGAAAAAAAGTTTGAAAATTTGAAAAACAAATCGATATTTTTTTGAAAATTTGAAAAAAGTTCAAATTATTTAAAAAAAAATGAATATTTGGAAAATTTTCAAAAATCGATATTTTTCAAATCGAAAATTTGAAAGAAAATTTGAAATAAAGTTCAAAAATTTAAAAATTTTGAAAAAAATATTTCGGAATTTTTTTTTGAAAAATTTCAATTTTTTTTTGAAAATTTAAAAGAAAAATCCGAAAATTTAAATAACAAATTTTTCCGAAATTTTTTTTTTCGGAAATTTTTTTTTGAATTTTTTTCCGAAATTTTTTGAAAAATATTTTTTTTGAAAAAAAATTCCGAAATTTTTTTCCGAAAATTTCTTTTTACAAATTTTTTTTTCAACTTTTTTTCGATAAGTATGCATTTTAGTGCATATGTTAGAGGTACTTTAGGGCATCCGTTTAAGTAAAAGGTTTTACTAAATTATAAACTGTGATACATTGATTTTGAATTAGACTTGGTGCATCACATTGGGATTGAGATCCTCTAATGTTTAAGTCTCTCATGTTCTCTCATGTTAGTGATAATGTGAGATGAGACAAAATAGTAAAATGTGTCGCAGCGAAAATATGTCCGGGAGTGTTACTTCATAATACACAGCGCTAGATATAAGAGAACGACCTCTAAATGTGTCATTTGAAAAGTAATCTCGTTGATTTTCTTAAAATTGATATAACATTTATCTCATAATTGCATCACAATGAAAAGCTTGAAAGTAATACAACGCGATTTGATCATTTGTATGTATGTAGAAATCCATGAATGAAATCTTGTCAAATTTAGACTCCAGAAAAACATGCTTAAAAAGTGTCAACATAAAGTTGGTGAGTTCATAGATTTGTTTAAGTATAAATGATGAACCAAAGTTCTGTAAAGTGTGTATGACCTTTTCAAACCTTGTATGTTCCCCAAAATGCATGTATGAATGTCATAAATCAAAGAGTTGTAAAATATGCATGACCATTTCAATCCCCAAATAGTCACAAAAATGTATGTATGAAAATTGGACCGCAATTGTTCAAAGTATGTATTGCCACTTTATTCAAGGCAACGTAAATGTTCAAGTGTGTATCAAACCATGATTACCATTACTCTAAGTTCATGAAACTGTGACGTAGACTTGTATGTATGCCACTTTATTCAAGGCACAGTAAGAGTGTACCCATCGTAGGTGTTCCCTCCAAGAACACCCGGGCATTAATGAAAATAATATGTACCCATCATAGGTGTCCCCTCCAAGAACCCCCGGGCATTTCTGAAAATGTTCATGTGTATGTAATTGTTGGCCCTGAAGACTCAACCAATCGTGTTCCGACATGTTATAACGTTCGTTTGCCCAGTGATAGCTAATCACCCGAACGGGGATTGTCAATCCCGAATAGATCTATTTCATAACATTCGCGCTCACCCTCCAAGTGATTTACAGTTCATGCAACCTAAGCTAATCCGTAATCATAAAAGTATAGTATGTGTTTTCGTTCAAAAATTAAACCAAGTATTGTATCTCCTCGCGAGATATATAAATGAGTATGTAAACCAAACAGGTAATCAACCATGTAAATGCATTTGTAAACAAGCATGTATAGGGTTTCGTTCAAATGAAAAGGGTTTAAAGATAAAAAGGATAGAAAGGGAGTTGAACATTAAATATGGTTAAGGGCATTTTTGGTATTAAGCACAAATTAAAACTCCTACGTCATAAACTACTTCGTATGTTACTTTTCAATTTTTGCCATCACCACACTATCAACCACAACATAATATTTTAGTTTTGTATTTTGAAATGATATTCGAACCACGTGAGTCGTCTCCTCCGTTGATTGACTCGATCATTTCTTCATTATATCTTTTTCTTATTTAGATGATTACCTATTGAAGTATTGATCATAAACTTTTTTTCGTCAATTCTTATTAACTAACTATTCATGTTGCTTTGTCGTACTTAACTTGAGAATCCTTGTCAATACTTATTTATCTCAAACATTTAAAAAAATCCATCTAAAGTATCACTGCATATATCGTAATGTGTCAAAAAAGACTTGGTGTGTGTCAAAAAATTTAAAACTTAACTTCAAATGTGTCAATAAACTAAATGTGTCACTTTGAAAGTATCATAAAACTAAGTGTGTCAAAAAAAAAAATTAATGTGTCACTTGAAATGTATCATGAAATTATTGTGTCAAAACATCTATTGTGTTACTTGAAATATATCACGAAACTACGTGTGTCAAAGTTTATAGTGTATCAAAGTATATAATGTCCTACTACAAATGTGCCAAACATACTATTGTTTCACTTGAAATGTATCATGAAATTTAGTGTGTCAAAACTTACATAGTGTATATCATGTCCCATTAATAATGTGTCAAACATGCTATTGTGTTACCATAAATTTGTTACATTCGTGTAAGAAAACTCAATGTGTCATCAATAATTTAATGTGTCAATATTTTATGTGTCACTAGTAAACGTCTACCGTATGAATTCATCGAGTGGTGGATTAGGAAAAACGCACAGGGATGAAACATTTTGAAATTGCTCAAACACTCACAATTTAATATACCACATTTTCCCTTAATAAATGAAAATTAAGTCATCAAATTACATTTATTTACCAAAACACCATTATTAATGTCATCCATTGATCAATTTTTGCTACTTGCATCCAACAATTAAAAACCCTTCCCGTCCTTTCTACATAAATTTATATTTTACAATAACCAATCCCTATATATATGTATATTAAATAATATATAATATAAAATAATATTATATATATATCTATATATATAAAGTTAGGATTAAATAAGATAGAAAACTTAAAATTAGAAATATAGAAGAAACCTAACCACACATTTTTAATCCACCTACAAAAATGGATGCATCCCCCCTTAAAATTCTCTCTCCTACTTAAAATGTGTGGCTAAAATCATTCTATTCTTCTCATTATCCTTTAATTCACACCGGATCCCTACATATATATATATATATAATATATATATAATAAGACAATCAAGATCTATTGGTTAATAAGAAGGATAGGAAGCCATGAGATCGCGCCATGTGTCCCATCTCACCCTCTCCTTTTTATAACTGCAAGGGTGTTTTTGTCATTTTACCTTATTTATTATATATATTTTTTTGTATCGTCTCTCACACATAATCTATAACCGTTTCACACACACATAATTAAATACATAAACACATTAAAATTCAAAAAAAATCAGAAAGTTTAAAAAAAATCAAATTTTTTTTTTCGAAAATTCCCAAATTTGAAAAAAAATTCGAAAATTAAAAAAAATCGAAAATTAGAAAAAAAAATTCTAAAACTTGAGAAATTATTTTTCAAAAAAATCGATATTTTTTGAAAATTCGAAAAAAAAGTTGGAAAATTTGAAAAAAATTCGAAGATACAAACCAAACGCACCCGTTGCTGGTGGTTATAAAACCACTGACGGCAAACCCTTGGGATTGGGCCGGCTGTGGTGGTGTTTCGGTGGAGAATGAGGGGCGGGTGACGGGTGTTTGATGATGATAAGATGATGATGGTGATGTTGTGTGTGATGATGTTGCTTGGTGGTGGTGCACAATAAAAAATCGTAAGAGATTACGGCGGCTCCATGGGGAGGCAGCGGCGTGTGGTTGCCAGGAAGGCGATGGAGGCCGGGCGTTCCACGGAAGTGAGCTGGTGGATCGGGGAGATCCGGAGATGGAGCTCGTTTTTGGTGTTGGCCGGAAAATCCCGCCGGAAAAGATTTCCGGCGGCGGCGCGACGGTGGTGGCCGGCGATGGTCGCCGAGATGGTGGTTGGGCGGTGGCCGGATTAATGTGGCGAGGGAGATGAGTTATGAAACAGATGGGTGTGTATATTTTAGATGGAAATGAAATTTTTGTATATAAAAAAAGTATTTATATTAACACTTTAAAGATAAATGACAAGTGTTAGATACTGAGTCCAAATGTGTAACTTTTTCATATACTTTTTGATAAAAGTGGTTCGGGACCTCATATTGAGGCGACCGTAACTGGATGATTTCAACTCTTGAAACTTGGCGCCATGTTTTCCGAATATTTTTCTGAAAAAAATGAGTATTTAAACTTGATAATGTACATAAATATTTTATAACATTTAATAATATATCTGTTATTCATTTTGTGAACCGGTTTCGTCTGGTCCGAAATAAAATTGGATTTCAACTCGAGTATTCGCGTTGTCCGCAACGCTTTTAATTAAAATGATGACTAATTTATTTAATATTTTTATTAAATAAATACTGATAATTAAAAACAAATTTAATTGTTTTTGTGTGTCCGCGTTGTATATTTGTTCGAAAAATGTTTGCGGTGCTGTTTTCACATAGAATTACTTTAGGGTCCGAATCGTGAATACGTGATTTAGATGGTTGTTCTTGTAAGTCAAGCCAGACCTAAAAGTCAAAAGGGTAAAATCGTTATCTTAAACATCCGAAAATTCTCGGATGTTACAAAATGTGTCTCTAATAGTCCCCATCTGAAATGGTCCTTCATCAATTGACTTCAGGATGTTCACCCCATTCTCTTTACCCCGATAATATAGTCGAATACGTTGTTGCCATGATGCAAAGTCGGTCCTATCCAACATAGGTGGTCGGGTATCAAAACCGGCACATTGGATATCTTCTTAAAGATTAGCCATCTTAATTGATTGTGAAATGATTTAAGTTGATCAAACAATGATTAGTGATTGTGTGTTAAAAGTGGTGATGTTTGTTAAAGTGATTTGTTGTTTGCGTTTGTTACGTTTTACAAGTTTGATATAGTCTAAGTAGCAAACAGTGTACCAAACCGCTACTATCAAACCGCTACCAAGAATGAAAATGAACAGAGGTTTGATTCCCAAAAGACCTTGTGAAAAATCTTCAAAAACTGTAACAAACCGCTACCAATAAACCGCTACTAATGATAAACCGCTACGAAGTTATTTTGCCAAACCGCTACTAGAAATAGATGGTAAACCGCTATGAAGAAGAAACACCAAACCGCTACCCAAATGAAATGAAATTGGAGATGGTTTGTTTCCCAAATCGCTATGAGAAAAAGTCTTCAAAACCTAAACCGCCACGGATCAAACCGCTACAATTACCAAATCGCTACTAGTAAACCGCTACACTAGAGGACAAACCGCTACTGACAAACCTTTGCCTAATAAGACAAACTGCTGTCATAAATGACAAACCGCTATCACAGTGTACGATCTGACAAACCGCGAACAATGTACTTTCCTGACAAACCGCCAGAACAGTAAACCAAACCGCTACGATGCACTACAAGCAGAATACCAAACCGCTACGTTGAACTACGAACTTTTACACCTTAAAACACTTAAAAATCACCATTTTGAACGTTTTGACTTAGATTTTTTTGTACAAATGAGTACTAGAAGGCTATAGCAACTACAAAAACATGAATTTTAACACCATAAACATGAAAATCAATGAAACTCAAGAACAAGAGCTAAAACCTCCTAAAACTCAACTTTTGATCTAAACCAAGCACTAAAACGCACACACAAACGATCTAATCATCCCATGAGCTCTGATATCAATTATAGGATATTGGAAATCATAAGACAATGGAAGATAGATAGATTAGCCAAGTCTAGAGAGAGAAAGTGAGAGAAAAACTTTCTAGTGAGAGAAAGTGAACTTGTATATATGAAATGACTAACCAACCACCTCTTCCAAGGCATGGAAGAGGCTTATATAGGTCTTACAAAATCAGCCAAAGGGATTTACTAATGGGCTTACACATGGGCTTTAATACCTGACCCATTACCAAATGTTATACATTAAACGATTAACTACGAGCTATAATAAACGGTAAAATACACGGGGTGACCGAGTCTTTTTCTAATATCTAACAATATGAAAAAGTATTAAATATTTGATGTTATCAAATACCCCCCACTTGACTTCTACTTGCCCTCAAGTAAAACCTTTTAAATAGTTCTCAAAAAGATATCTCCCTAGGTTTTTAAGGAAGATATGAATTTAAAAATCACTTATGCTAGAAATTTCTAAACCGAGCACCTCACGAAAGAAACAACAAATCACACTCATACTCTCACTAATCTATATGTTTCATATTTGGTGATCACTCAACTGCTCAGTCACAGCATGTATTCTATCATAGGCTTGGCAAGTACACAAATCTCTACCAGCTAGGATTAGGGTCTATAAAGTCTTAAAGGCAACAAGGGTGACATATAGGTTTAAGGTTGAATCATCCTGCAGTCCTTACCCAAAAGTGTTACACCAACAAGGGCGACAAAATCACATATACACATCCATAACGATGGAATAGACATACATGATTGCAATAAATCCCTCATTCGAGCAAAACCAATGGTCCCGAGATGTATAATGATATAGGGTAGAATAAGACACGGGATACATAATAATTGTTGTTAAATAAAAACATGAAACAAATAGTCGAATATCTAAGGTTGTATAACTAGATACTATCCATCCATAAGTCCAAGAGTCTAAGTCTAAAAATTTGATCTTTAATAATGGGCTACTAGCATCGTTCTTCACAATCATTAAGATGGCTTATAGTTGCACCATCTTCTCTTTTTTTAGCACATAGATGGCTTATAGTTGCACCATCTTTTCTTTTTAAACATGCAAATGCTATAAGAGTTTATATCTTTATTATTACCCCTGCAGTATTTGAGACAATACGCACATCCCCCCACTTGAGATGAACTATATTGAAAGTGATGATACAAGGGGTTATTTATAGATCATTAATGATAGGTCTTCCACGAATGCATAAAATTTTCGTACCCATTCCCCTAAACCATGGACTTAAGTAGCCAGAGATTTCAACACAAAGACAATAAAGACTACAGGTTAGGCTAAGGCGAAATGGTGTAACAAAACATATAGGGTTTAAACAGGGATTGGCTTAACAAGGTGATCTAGGGGTATCTTGCACTAACATTGGGTGCAACAAAAAGTTTTACACGGGGAGGTCCGACAGTCCAGTGGTGACAAGATCAATA
Source organism: Tanacetum coccineum (assembly GCA_026074375.1). NCBI lineage: Eukaryota > Viridiplantae > Streptophyta > Magnoliopsida > Asterales > Asteraceae > Tanacetum > Tanacetum coccineum. The sequence continues at coordinate 5,495 of BQNB010023073.1, read as the reverse complement.
AACATACACATAAAGGCTATTTTGGTCAATTCTAATATTTTTGCCTTCTTGAACTCCTATTCCACTAATCAATTATGTCTTGAAATGAGTACAAAGCAAGTCTAAAGTCTACAATATTACCAATTACCGCCCAGCACACTCATATTTTTTTGGTGGATTTTTGTATAATATATGAAAATGGAATTATTAGGCTTAACCTCGCCAGTTGGAATAAAGGGTTATAGTGCACTCGGCAAAGATTAATTCTAGTTTATTAGTTAAAACATGTCATAAATTTTTAAATTGGCACAATATTTCAAAGAAAACTAGAAAATCGAAGGCAAATATTAGTCAAGTGATAATTCAACTCCCATCCCCCCATTTGGTATGTATAATGTCCCTATTGTACAATTAAGGACATGAAAATTCAAGAACAAGAGTAGAATTAGAACGGAAGACTTCCCTGGATTTGCTCGGTAATATAAAGAGACAACATACTCTAAGCCATGCTCTAAGTCTGTTTCCTCGAGCAACATCCACCATCACAGGCGACTTCTTCATCCTGTAAAGCATCTGACTAGACCGGTTTGATATGCTTCCTTGCAGCTTGATTAGTATCCTGGCACCTCATCATGTACATTACCCATTAGCGTCAAGGAAAGATTAATACAAAAAACAGCAATAAACCTAGAAAAAAGCACATAGCAATAATATACAAAACTATACAAAACCTAACTCACTTTCGTAGAAATCACAGTTGCATTTAGCATATGCAATAAGCCTTTTAAACTACTCGGTGGCCCAAGTGGACGAGTGAACCTCGGTGAGGGTTTTAGGAGAACACTAAATACCACACAAAGAATCATTTACTTGTACCTGATTTTGAAATGTTTAAAAAAACTTGAATTTTTAATTTTAAAAGAGGTTACACTACTAAGCTAACCTTGGTGGTTACGGACCGAATTGAGTGGTAAATTTTAAAAACAATTACAGTTTTGGTTGTTACGAATAACCAAAGGAAAGGTTTACTAGCCGTAATGATGTGGTTACGGCGTAACCTTAGGTGTTACACCATAACTGCTACTGTAACAGATACATTTACCACACAATTACGGGTCGAGCCGGTCTCGATTTTTCCCTCCTTGCTGTTGAACCTGCAAAAACAAGTGAAAACATACAAACCAACTAAAATGTAGAAATTAAAATGAGCTAAACTAAAGGATAGGTCGGGTTGTCTCCCGAGTAACACTTTCTTTTTCACCGAGTCTTTAAGTTAGACTCTAGCCTTCATCACAGACTTATTTAGACATCTCCACACATGTCCAATCTTCATGTCATTGCCTTAACCTGTTCATAATTGCTTATCCTTCACACTAACAACCCGTGCATCAAATGTGTAATAGAACACGAGCATACATTTATGGCAAATACTTTACTCAGAAATACCGAATGAAAAAAAACATTAAGGTTTGTCAGCTTTCAATATTAAAACAAGGGGCATTAAGAAAATATTTTTTAAAGGTTCAAGCAATGCCCAAACTATTTTTGGTGTGCCTGACCTAGTTCAGATATATGTCGCAACAAGCACTACCATGTTACACCATAACTAAGTCTGAAATGATATTTTTTTTATTTCACATGTTACGCCGTAACCTGATGAACTGGTTACGTCGTAATAGAACACGTTACGGCGTAATCAAAAGAGTTACGTCGTAACAACTATTAATCAAACATGCAAGAATACAGAAATAAGAGAAGAACAAAAGGGCAAGTACTCACAAACACACAAACAAACAAAAATATATCAATCAAACAATAAAAAACAACAAAAATTCGTTCCGTCAGAAGCTTCGCAAAAAACTTTATTGCGTAATTTTTTTAATATAACTATGGTCAGGTTTTTACATTTAAAAAACCACTAAACTACCCAAACTAACCACGCACTAAAAGCAGTGTACCTATATCATGTCAAGTGTAGTGATTGGTAGACGGTGTGCGTCCCAAAACTGGTTAATGTCTCTAATTGTCTAATCGAAATTATTTTCTACCTAAGAAAGCAGTAAAGAAAGCATGTTTGAGTTTTAGTAGAATTATTGCAGGATGCTTCGATGGTAAGCCTTGCTATCGAAAAAGGAATTGGTATAGTGGTGGACAACTAGAAAGGAAGAATGCAATTAATTACTATGACCTCTAGTGCAATGTCTTGACGCAATCTTACAGCCACTTATTTTATGAGATACGCTTAATCCTAAATAAGTGGTCTCCTAATTAGCTTGCACACCAAACCAGGTATTAATGTTAAGGGACCGCCTAATTGATCTAGGACGAACGACTACAGGTATTGGTCAACTTGCGGTCAATTGTGCGTGCCAAGGTCTTTGAGATCATATAGATCCTTAACTACACTAAACCTTAAATCAATACCTACTCAGGGCACAAGGATCACTTAAATGCACTACATAAAATAATAAAGATAACGATAAAACAATGAGATCATAACTTTATAATCAAGACGATAATTAAATAATTAAATGCCAAGAACACATAATAAAACAAAATTAATAACATAACAACAACAAATTAAACCGCAAGATCTGCTAAATCAAAATAATCATTGAATTAAATTGACAAAAATAAGTTGAAGTATGATTACAAACTGTGCTAAATTAGTGCTCTTGATCCTGTTAGGAATAAGAAATTCCTAGAAAAGTCTCGGTCACTTCATAGATATCCAAGATAGCTTTCTCAAGTAATATTTTATAAACTTTACAAGGTAACTAGTCCAAGGACCATTGAAATCCCATGTTACCTAAGGCAGCATGTTCCCACCTTATGTAAGTATAATACCCTCTCCAACATAGAGAGGGTTGTTGGTTTCTCTTGAATTTTTTCACATAGTTCAATCAACCATTCCATTTTTTCCTTTTTTACTTTCTCACTCAACTTTCTCTCTCTAGTTCATCTTTTGTGTGAAATGAGTCTTCTTTAATTGGTATAAAGAGCAATGTTTTCACCTTTGGATCTTTAGATTTTGTTGTGGTTTCTTATTTGAGCTTATATTTTGTTTATTTTTGTTGGTTATTTTCAGTCTTAGATTATTCTCATAGTTTAATAACATATAACTAGTTTTGTTTGGGCCTATTTTGGGCTTCGTAAGTTTTTAGCTTACTTTTTTCCAAACAAAACTTTGTATCTGTGTATGTTGTCACTCACGTAGTCAACTTTCAACAATCTATGTAAAAGATTTTCTTTTCAAAACTGCTTAGGTAAAAAGTTTTTTAATATAGTTTTTTGTTTTGTTATCTGCCTTTTGGGGTTTCAGCCTATTTGGGGCTTATATCTCTAGTCAACGAGTGTTTGGATTTTTTCTTTGATAAAATCTAATCTATCACATTTAGGAGTATTGGGTGTAGCTTATTTCGGTTTAACACAGGTTATTTCTCAGCTTTTGTGCTTATTTGTGTCGACAAAGTTTTGTTAAGTACGGGATGTTTAACTTAGCTTATTCATAATGTTTTTTTTTTTGTTATTTTCGTAGCTTACAAGTGCTTATCTTCAAGCTTATTATTAGCTTTTGAGTTATCTTATTTGTGATTTACAAGTGTTTTGTGGAACGAAACAAAGTAAAACTCGGTTGAAACGGAGAGAAGAAAAAGACGTGCATTCAAGGTGTTTGATATTTGGTCTCAACCGATCTAACAAGTAGAGTACCGAACAACTTGTGCAACCGAACAACTTTGTGTAACGAACAACTTCTTTCCAAGTTCGAACCGAACAACTTAGTTTTAAAGATTAGAACCGAACAACTTAGTTAGAACCGAACAACTAGGTTTGTAGTTGTAACCGAACTACTCCAAAGCACTAAGAACCGATTTTCCAAGTTCACGGAAACAAAATTTCACGTTTTAAGTCATTTTCGTTTTTTTCAGTTTCGAGTGACGGTTAATTTCGGGTCTTCTAATTACCATCATTACGATCGTGATCTTATTTCGATCAACGTGGTATATTCACATTTAACCGACGATAACCGTACCATCCCACGAGCAAAGAAATAGAAACGGTATCATTTTATCAATTTACAAACGAAGAAGATGAAGTTTTACGCAACATGAAATTTTTTATTATAGTTTAAATTTGGAAATTTACACTCTTCACCCTTAGTTTTCATCAAGTTTAACTTTTAACCCTTTGTTTTCTAAAAGTTTCACTTTTTGTCATTTGCTTTCAATCATTTACTACTAGTCCTTATACTTGGTAGCTATTGCACCTTTAGTCTTTAGGTTTTAAACAATATCAATTTTTACCTTTTAATTTTTAAAACATTTACAATTTTATTTTTTAATTTTCAAAATTTTCACTTTTAGTCTTTTATGTTTCTAATCTTTTATTTTTTTAGTTAGTTAAGTTTTTAGTTTTAAAAATAGTTTTCACCATTAGTCTTAATATTATGTTATTTATTTATTTATTTATTATAATCGTTAATTAAGCTCAAGTTCGTTAACGTCACCAACGATTTCAACATCAATTCATTATTGTTTCACGGTTTCTTTTTGATTTTGTAAAATCCCGTGAAAGATTCCATTTCTTTTCTTGGATTAAATCATAGATTTGTAAAATCCCGTAAACGGTAATTAATTTCAATCCACAACAAAATCACTTAATCTACTTAAGATCCTTAAATTTCACACATCGAATTTCAATGGAATCTTTGAATTCTAATTCACAAGAGAGAGAGCTGCATCAGTTGCAACAAATGCAAGACAAGGCTAAGGAAAGTTGCATGACATCATTTCGCCTACTTCATTCACATCTCAAGGTTCTTTCAATCAAGGAAGGATTCGAACGGGCATGTGTGGCACTATTTGATCAAGATAAACAGACTTTCACAGAATCGTTGTTACTAAACTTGGAACATCTAGAAAAGCAACTTGATAGAGAAGAGTTTCAAGAAACTAAATCCATAAATTCTTTTAGAGTACTCATGGAACAGTTTCAGACATTCATCAATTTTTGATACTATTTCGATGATTTTAATGGTGCAATGATACGCAAGTCCTTTCTAAATACACTCGAACCGAGATTCAACAATTCCGTGCTACACTGATCCAACACATGGAATCCGTTAAGAAGTCTATTGATGCAAGAGCACAACACAAACGAGAATATGACAGAAGGGTGAATGATAGAGCGATACAATCAAAAGAGGGAAAGGTTGATTCAAGTAAAGCATTAGATGCTGGTTTGGTTATTACGAAAAGCAATTTGACAGAATCAGAAAGATATGTTTCAAGCAGCAGATCCGGGAATGATACACATGTTGAGGATGCAGATATCAACTTCGTGAATGACAAAGAGCCAATGGTTGAGGTACAATTGACTGTTCAACATAATGTAATTGCTAATGTACAACAGCATTCTGTGCAATCTGAACCCATTTATGACACACATCTGTTGGAAAAGATTGATAGCAATACCACTCCTAATTCAACAAATATGTGTCATATGGGAGGAGAGAT
>BQNB010023072.1:47193-59446 GCA_026074375.1 Tanacetum coccineum | reverse complement strand
TGATACAGGAACCGGAGCCTAATAGATCCGTATTACACCTAATTCGGACCTAATTAAGGATCGTCCAACTTTTGTATCAACACATCATTTTAAGGAACAAAACAAATGGCAAATGAAGGAATGGTTTCTAAGTCTTATTTCCTCCCCTACACTTAAGTTGAATATTGTCCACAATGTTCTATAAAAGTACCCGTAAAAACGAATAAAGGGAAAAGAAAACAAGTAAAAGAAACTAGTACTCCTCTGGTTTGCTCAATAATGGAGAAGAAACATGCAATAACTGGTTAAATCATCCTTCGAGAATCATCTAATGAAAACATCATAAGATCTTCCAAGCTTCTTCTTGTCAAATATAACCTGTAATCAAAGACAACTATACCGAGCATAAAATCGGCGGGATAGATAAATATACAATAAGAGTTTGGGGTTTTGACTCTATGAAAGCAGTAAAGATAGGATGAGAGTAATGATATAATTATAGGTTTTCTGTAGGTTTACAAAAGAATTACAAATTTTAAATATTGCACATTTTGTTTTTCAGAAATACTTGAAAAATTCGAATTTTTACATAGCTGGAGACGCGACGCCATCAGGATAAATCCCGACGCCGTCTCCAGCGTCTGTGAAAATTTATTCTTCGTTTTTAATGAGAAATTTCCTGCACGCTATTTTAGTAGTCAAATATGAAGAAAACACTGCATAAAAACCTGGAATTAATCGTAACAATCATATAACTCGAAATTGACATGAATTAATCTAAACAATTTATTTTAAATGTTCAAATTTGGTTCTTAAAATCGAATATTTCCCCTACACTTATTTTGTTGCAAAATACCTTTGATTGTAAATAAGACAAAGTTATAAACAAATAAAGCATGATTATAAAATCATTCAAACTTAATAAATCAAATAATAAAGAATTAAAACACAAGACACTACTAACATGCAGGAAAAGTAAATATTGGGTTGCCTCCCAAAAAGCGTTTTTCTGTATTTACGAGTCTTGTAGCCAGACTCAAAGTCACACGTCCTTACGTGACTTCTCCTTCATCATCCATTCTAGTTACATATTCGGGTTCAAGTTCTAGGCATTCTTTGTAAAACCCTAATATCTTGGTCATCACGTACTCTACTCTTCTTCTTCTGTCTTCATCGTTCCTAAGGTAGACTGATTTTGTGTGCTCTTTTTCTAAGTCTGACAGTGAGTTGTACTGTTCTATCTTATGGGGCATCTTATAGGAAACTTCATCGGTCCCGTTGGTGAACCTAACTACTCCTTCGGGTGGGTCGTGAGTCATGTTGGATATTTCAACAAAATGCCACCCTAGCACTACTTGCGACAACCTAGGGTCTATGATTGAACTATGTCTCGTCAATCATGAAGTCTATGATATAGGTGAAGTTTCCTATGAAAACATGCATCCCTTTAATCCTTCCTGTGAAATTGCTAACTCCTCTATCTGAATTTTCACTAGGGTCAAGTTTTCTTCTCATGATCCAATTATACATCATTTGGGTCATGATATTTAGAGGGAAGTTAGGGTCAATGTAGGATTTTTCCAAATGCACATGTCCAATGTTGCATGGTATCTTGAGGTTTGATGGGCATCCTTCCGTGATGATGGGGTTCCTTAGAAATATAGAAAGGATTGAACCACACATAAGGTACTTGTGATATGCTAGTTCGCTCCTAGTTGGGAATATGTCAAAATACTCCACTTCTTATTCTCCAACTTTGGGTTCCTCCTTATGGTAATCATCATTTGTCTTGACTATCTCAATAAACTTTAAGTCGCCGTCATCCCCCTTGGTGCAAACAAGTTTGGTGTTGGAGGATTAAGGAACCAACCCGAGCGATTCGAAGAATGAATTAAGTTTAAGGATTTTTTTCGGTGATGAATGAAATTGATGGATCGGGTGGTATGGAAGGGTTGACATGGATATTTTCTGGGTTGCCCTTCTCTTGTTCTTCATTCTCTTCTGGTTTGTCATCGTAGGACTCACTCTGTTGCTTGGGGTGGATTGTGATGGCGTTGATCAAAGATTTTGTTGGTCATCTCACTTTGCTGTTGTTTGAAATCGGCTTCAAACTTAGACAATCTAGCGTCTTGAGATACCATGAAGTTGGATACCAATCCTTCAAGATTTGATTGATTATTAAAGCTTTGAGAATGGTTGTTGAAGGAACGGTTCAGGATCGGACTGTTGGGTTGAAACCGGTTAGGTGGGTTTGAAAAATCATTTTGGGAATTTTAGGGTTGTCTCCACCTAAGGTTTGGGTGACTTTTTCATGATTATAGGTGTCACCAAAATTGTTTTGCTTGGGCTTAAAAGTGTACCACTTACCTCCCGCTTCGTCGGTACACGAGGATGCATATTAAAAAAAGGCTTGTTTGGGATCTTTCATGCAATACTGAGTGTTGTGTGGACCACTGCAGATCTCACATGAGGTAGTGATTTTGTTTACTTGAATAGGTTGCGTAAGAGCAAGATGAGTTTCCATCAAGCGTTGGACTTGATTTTCAAGCTCGATTAGATAGCGGTCGGATGTACTGGGGACATTTTGAGGCAAAGTGATTGCCTTGACCAGCTTAGCGAAATCCCTTGAGTCGTTCCAACTTTCGTTGTCATAGAGGGCGAGGTCTTTTAATAATGCCCAGGATTCTTCGGTGTTTCGGTCACGAAGATTACCACCAGCCGATTGGTCAATGGTTCGTCTTGTGACGGGATTGACATGGTCATAAAAATTTTGGACTTGGAGCCAAAGGTCGATGCCATGATTAGGGAGTTTTTAGAGTAAGTCCTTGAAACGAGTCCATGCTTCAGATAGAGATTCTCCATGATGTTGTTTGAACATCAGGATATCATTGCGGAGTTTTGCAGTCCTTTTTGGCGGAAATAATTGAGCAAGGAAACGAGTAGTAAGATCCTCCCATGTGGTGATGGATCCTGCTGGAAGACGTTCAAGCCAATTGCTAGCTTTATCACAAAGGAAAAATTATAATAAACGCATGCACGTTCTTTCCTTGTTTTCACCGTCAAGGTTAAGTGAGTCCCTAAGTTTTAAGAAATCCTTGAGGTGTTGGTTTGGATCCTCGGACCGAAGTCCGTAGAATGAGCATCCGTTTTGCACCAACTGGATGGTGTTAGATCGAAGAGGTAACACGTTGTTCCCTACGAGGAGCTCGATGGTATTCCTATAGCCTTCGTGGCTAGGTTTGGAGTAATCTCCAAGGGTACGGATAGGATTCTCATCTCCTATGGAGGTTGACGAGAATAGATTATGAAACAATTAACACAAAGAAAAGAATGATTACGAGAAAGCTAATATACAAAATTAAAGTCTCACTTAAAAGGATTCAAGCGAGTAGAATTAAGTTAAACAATGATTAAAACCTAACTATTCCCCAGTAGCGGCGCTAAAAACTTGTCGTCGTAAGGACTTCAACAAGAAGTTTTACAACTCCCTAGACAGAGCACCTAACCGTTGTAGTAGTAGTATAGGCAAGACTCAGGGGTTGTTATCGTTCTCTATGGGAATAGGTTGGGAAGCCTTGATCATGGTCTAACATAATTCTAGGGGTTGAGAGAAGATTATTTTTGTGTTTGTATATTTTATGAAAGCAATTAAATCAATGATTTGAGAGGTTGGTTTGTTTAACTATTATCTAAACTAATTATAACTATACTACTGGTGAGAACTTTATGATAATTAAATGTATTTACTTAATCATGCATTACTTATCTGATTGCTTCTCCTAATTCTGTTGCGTTGTCACACTTGTGATGATTTGTGTAAGTATTTCCTAAGTCATGAACGGATTACACGAGCCCGCCGTCTATTTAATATTCCGTTAAGGCAACGCACAAGTAAGGTAGTATTAAGACTATTACAAGGCCCTAAGAGTATATTTAATGATTGTGAAATATCTTAAGTGGGATCAACCATATAAGGGGGTAAGTTAGTATGAAACTTACTAAAGTCAGATAAGTGATAAAGGCCAAAATGGAAGGCTTTTTTGGTGAGAACTTACCAGAGTAAAGTCTTGAGTAAGGGACAAGTCGATAGAAAATGTAGAAGTGATTTTATAGAGGTGTATGTATAGATAAAAGATAAGCTTGTAAGACTACCAAATCCATTGAATGTTGGTTGATAGTCAAACTTACAACCATCTTGACATAAGTCTGCCAAGCAATGGAATGAGAAAAGAGACGAGGGTAGCCTATAATATGTACGAATCTAAATTTTAAAGTCTTGATAGTATTTTTCATTGACAAATGAAGCATGACATTATCGAGCTCCCGACATTTGTCACCCATAAAAAAACTATCAGGGCTCATGGAAAGGGTGAATTCGTATAATAGACCATCGTGCAGTAACAAAACTTACAAGATAGTCAACCTAGTCAAGTTGTTTTCCTTTTTTACTTGGTTGGCCAAACATTTGCTCCCTATCAGACGACTCGGACAAAATAGTTGGTATTGTATACCACTTTAAATCGCCAAACATTTGCTCCCAATCAGGCGACTCAGACCCATCATACAACTCAGCCTTATTAGTTGGTATATATGAAACTTAACATCGTCAAACACAAGTTTTGGGATTGTGATCCAACGGTACCTCCAATCCTTAGAGAGGATACTTGTCCTCACTGCCTCTTTTTTTGGGTAAAGGGTTACCCCGGTAAATTTGTATTAATCACAAGAAGCAAATTAAGTACAATGGAACGTGGCTGAAGTACCACATTCACCTCAAGCCAAGCTTGAACTTCCCTACATTATGTTTGTGACATGCCACAAACATAACAAAACAGCAAACTAGCTATACGAGTACAAGTAATAATAATAAAGACCTAAACTAGTGGAATTTCTCCCAATCTTCCAAGTAGCTCGAAACCGCCATGAACCATCACCAGGACGAAAAAGGCACATAAAAAGACAAGCAAACATCAACCATAAAGCCTAAAATTCGTAGGCATCTTCCATCGACTAAGCAAACGCCGCACCGAATCAAAGTTCTTAAAGCGAATAGTTAAAAGCTTTAAACGAACCGTCACCATGATGATATCTCGCACCTCTTCCGGAGATCTAATCTTCTTAAAAGTTCTATTATTGCGTTCATTCCATAAAAAATATGTCGTCGCTGCCACAATGAGTTTAGCAAAAATAGATCTAGCGGTTCTTTTGTTACCCAAAGGCTGGAGATAAAGAATGATATCATGAATATTAGGATGGACAAGATCTATATCAGCAAGGACACAAATGTAACTCAAAACCTTAGAAGAGAACACGCACTCAAAGAATAGATGGGGGTGTGAATCTGGCTGTGACTCACAAAGGGCACACCGTAGAGCATTAAGGTCCCCATTCGGGCCTATATCCAATTGTTTCATCTGATCATGAGTTTTAAGCCCATTCCTCATAACCAACCACAAATAGAAGGCATGACAAAGAATGTTATGTGAAAACCAAACAATCCGAGACCACGTTACTTGATTCCCATGAGCTCGAATAGCCTCCCAAGCTTCTAGGCTACATGAGAAAATACTATGACATATTCCCAGTTACGATCTCGCCATGACTTGGCATTCAGGTTGTCCAATTGTCAACAAACAGGAGCAACCATTCAAGCCCTAAATTAGGAGCTTTACTAAGCCACGTAAGTGGCCAGGCCCATGTCCCATTCACAATCAAATCAGCAACAACATTTTTCAGATGGAAACCTTCTCTATGAATATCCCTAGGACTAAGAAGCATCAGACCATCGATCATACCAAAGGGAAGTAGACATCCCATTCCCCAATTTCACCCAAAAGAAAGGTCTCACAACCTCACAGAGCTGAAGAAGCTTATGCCATCCCCAACTCATGTTAGACTTCATAGGAACGTCCCAAAAAGATCTACCTCTGAGCTTGTATGTGTGGATCCAACGCACCCATAAGGATTCCTTATAAGAAATGATATTCCAAATGTGTGTAGTCATAAGAGCATAATTAAAGATATGAAGATTACGGAGACCAAGCCCTCCTTCACATTTAGGAAGACATATCGCATCCCATGACACTTTGGCCTTACCTCGAATAAAGTCACCATTACACCACAAAAAACCACATATAAGCTGATGAATATCATCAATAAGGGATGATGAGGACCGACGCCCAATACACATGCATAGAAGAAATTACCGATTTGCATAGTTGAAGGCGCCTCACAAAGGATAAAGACTTGTTTTTCCAGTCTCCAATCCTATTCGTTGCTTTTCAACCAAAATCTTACAATCTTTATTCAACAACCTTGAGGAAATAAAAGGAACCCCAAGGTATTTAACCGGAAGCTCGCCTTCAGAAAATGTCATGATGTTAAGAATTGCATTCTTAGTATGATTGGATACATTGCAAAAGTATACCGTGCTTTTAGGCAAGCTAGGAACTAAGCCCGAAGTCAGCTTGAACTCCTCAAGAGCATCCATGGTCACTTGGGCAGATCGTACATCCCTTCGAGCAAAAATGAACAGGTCATCCGCGAAACATACGTTAATGGGCTGAATCTCCTTACAATGCTGATGGTACCTAAAATTATCAGATACACTAACCCTTTCTTTAAGAATCAAGGTCAAAATTTCCATAACCAACGTGAACAAATAAGGAGAAAGCGAATCTCTTTGTCGTAGACCCCTTTTCCCTTTAAAGTATCCATGAATGTTGCCATTGATACTAAGAGAAAAAGATGAAGATGTAATACAACCATGATCCACTTAACCATAGTAGGGTGAAATCCGAATCTAGTAAGAATGTTCTCCAAAAAACGCCAATCCACCGTATCATATGCTTTTTGGATGTCAATCTTAAACGCACAACGGGGAGGCCCTTTCTTCTTATGATAACTATACATGAGCTCTTGGGTAATAAGGATGTTATCCGAGATACGCCTACCCAGAATGAAAGCAGATTGATTTTCACTAACCACCTCTTTAATCCCTTCAATAATTCAATTAGTAAGAATTTTACTAATACACTTGTAGATGACATTACAACATGAGATAGGACGGTAATCATTCACTCTAAGAGGAGTAGGGAATTTGGGAATAAGAGCTAAGAAAGTATTATTGATCTCCTTTAAAATTAGACCATTAGAGAACAAATCACGAACCGCGTTGCAAATGTCATCACCAACAACACTCCATCGTTTCTTAAAGAAAACAGAAGTAAACCCATCCGGTCCCGGAGCCTTCTCATCCTCAATGTCAAACATGACAGATTTGATTTCTTCATTCGTGACATTACGGACCATATTAGCAGCAATAGACATAGGAACTGTTTTGAAGAACAAGCCATCCACATTCAATTCATTGCACTCTACAGCCCCTAAAAAAACTCATAATGGGATACAAACACATCTGGAACAAGATTACCCGAGACCTCAACATTTTCGGAATTCAAGATAGTCCTAATTCTACCACTTTAAGTTCGACTTTTAAGAGTTTTATGAAAGTACGTTGAATTCGAGTCGCCCACATCAAGCCACTCCACTTTCGCCTTTTGTTTCAAGAAACGTTCTTCATGTAACTTCGCTTCATTAAAAGCTTAAAGATACACACATTCCTCCTCTCTAAGAACAAGGTCAGTTGGGTTAGAATCCAGAGCCTTTTGAACCGTATCTAGCTCAATTCTCAGCAAGTTCACCCTATCATGAAGATTACCTTGGTCCCGTAAAAGCTTTCAAAGGGGCTTTTTCATAAGCTTCAGTTTTGACACCACTTTGAACATATTGTGACCATTTATATTGGTATTCCAGTGGCCTTCCACCAGCTCCATAAACTTGCCTTTAAAAGCAAGTAAGTTGAAGAACTTGAATGGTTTAGGCTTGGCCGCGAAAAGAGATGGTAGCTTTAAAACAGCCGGGGAGTGGTCCAAGATTCAATATGGTTGAAATATAGCATATGCTCCTGGAAAAGAGTCAATAAAATCCATATTGGCCATTATTCGATCAAGTTTTTTCAAAATCCCTCCACCGCCCGCCGCCTCGGCTTTGATTCCACCGTGTAATGAATACCCAACTAGGTAACATCCATCACTTTATATCAGATAACACAATCTTTTGAATTCCTTGGCATAGCTGTGTTCAAAACAAGAGCCACAGCATAAGTGTCATGACAATCATGTGACCGGGGGAAGTCAACTTGTGCTTGGTGACATGTGGGGAGAGGTGGGCTGGGGGGGTGGGGGGCTGCGTCAAGATATTCAGCGGACGGCTGGTGGAGGAGGGGGGGAGACGTGCGTGGGTTCGTACGGTTAGCAGTGGATTTCTAGGTGGGAGAATCCGATTGGGGGTATGGGGTTGCATCGTAAGCCATAAGCATGCGCGTGGAGTGAGTGGAGGTAGAGTGTAGCCGAGTGGGCGCTGTATTTGGGTTATATAGTGGAATCTGACAATGGTATTACTAACTATCACAAGGGGGCGCCATCTTCTGCAGACTGATATCTCATAGTCTAATAAAACCGTATTTAGAGATTTAATGTGTAAGACGTTTGTATAACTTTATAGAGACGAACCCAAGCTTCTGTACTACTTCAAAGGTCCGGTTTTTAGGCTCAAATCCTATAAATACTACCTTGGATCCCTGTATTAATTCCCAAGAAAGTTATATATCATTCAACATTCAATATGTCTATGTTGTTGTGTGATTGATTTATAGATTAGAACCTCCTAAATTTGAGTCAAACCTGATACATCATGTTCCCCATCACAAATTAGTTAATTATATAAAACCTTTTCTTTTAATAAAAATCATGGGCCCACTTATATATTTTCACTCACAATAAACTTTAACATATCAATCATATTTGACCATAACTTTAAGGATCACTTTTCCTTGATTTATCTTCTTGCTTTATTATAACATGCGAGGCTAAACCCTCCTTGTATTTACTTATGATTGCATGAAAGTCAATTGTATATCCTATTACTATGCTTCTTGTTGATGAGTGTAGTGCTTAGACTTTAGAAAACCACTTTTGTCTGTATCACTGTAGACACGTCTAGGGACACGAGTGCGTATAAAGATACCATCGGTAAAGTCTTCATACTACCTTACCACCTTATATGGTTGACCCTCTCTTAAGATATTTCACACACATTATATCCTCTTAGGGCCTAGAAATAGTCTTCATACTACCATACTTATGGCGTTGCCTTTAACAGAATTTAAAAAATTTTTAAGACAAACGGGTTCGTGTAATCCGTTCATGACCTAGAAAATACTTACATAAATCATCACAAGTGTGACAAAGGCACATGATTAGGAAAGGCCAATCTAAAAAGTAATGCATGATTAAGTAAATACATCTAATACATAAAGTTCTCACCAGTATTTAGATATTAATCTAGTTTAAAATAATAGTTAAACAAACCATCTCTCAAACCATAATTTACTTGCTTTCGATAAAATAAAAACACAAAAATAATCTTCTCTCACCCCTAAAAAAAAAACTTTCTGTTTAGACCGTGATCAAGCATTCTAACCTATTCCCCTAGAGAACAATAACAACCCCATAGTCTAGACCTAACTACTACTACAACAGTTTGGTGCTAGCCTAGGAGTGTAAAACTTGTGGTTAAAGTCCCCTACGACGACGCATCAAGTTTTTTGACGTCCGCTGCGTGGGAATCGTTTAGGTTTTGAACATGTTAACTTATCCTACTCGAATTGATCCTAACAAGTGAAAATTTTAATTCTAGTACATTAGCTTTTAACGTAGTCCTATCCTTTTCTTTGTGCCCCTTTGTTTGAAATCACTCTTCGTTCACCATCAGGAAGTATGAAAGACCCCAACCACACCCTTTCAAACCCTCACGAAAACACCAACCTTCCCATTCCAAAGATATACTTGATTTCCAGCAACATCAAGATGAATCACTCTACGATGCATGACTCGTACAAAGACTTAATCCAAAAAGAACCACATAATAGACCCTTAACCTAGGCCAAATTCTAATCTTTTCAATCCTATTTGACAATATACCCAAATAGACATTAACTATGCAGTAGGCGGGAAAGACCTTGGGGATTAAGTGGTTGAAGAACATGGGAAATCTATTGAGGATTGTGCTTAATGTGATAAACATGGGAAAAATTCCAACTAGCACTAATTTTTACCAAACATAGCAAATTTAAAGATCATTTAGTTGGAATAAGGTGTTAGAGTGTAAGATACCTAGTTGCATGTCATGGTTAATGCATATGATGAGCCTTTAGGTATCTAGATATGATGAGGATAAAGTGGAAAATAAAATCCCACAAAGTACCCTACCAGTCTCCTATCATTTATGGAAACACACTGCCTTCGTGACTTACCCAGATGAAGTAGAAGAGATGATAGGAAATCCTGATGAGGTAATAGAACCCTTTAGACTAAACACCACTAGAGAATTAGCTTGAATACTTGTAATCATGACAATCCTTTTAATTTTTGAGTAAATTCCTAATTTTTGATGACCTGGAGCCTCAACCACAACCATTACCTAGTTGTCCATCCTTGAGAAGTAAACAAGGAAAGAAAGAGGCTCGAATAACCTATCAAACCACCTAGTTCAGATAGTTTAAGGATGAAGGAAGTAGACAATTTGACCATTCATACACCGACTTCACCTTATGTGGCATCTTTCTACCCTAAGAATATGTATTGCTATTATCGCCTATGTGTAGATGACTTAAGAAACATTATAGATTTAAACTGGGTTTATTAGGACATAGTGGATCCTTAGGTGTTGATTTTTCAAAATTGGGGATGATAGAAGATGATTGGGAATTAGAATCTAAGGAAGTTTATTTTCTAGAAAGGGGACTTAATTCACCCGTTAGGCCAGAAGAAGTAGAGAAGGTTAGGATTAAAGAAACACACCAATTGGAGCATATAATTCAATGGCCACTTTTCAACATATGGACCTTTCTCACCACAATGGTGTATACCGTTACTGTCACCCGCACTTGAACTCAAGTGTAGAGGAACCCTCCAATTTATTTGTCAAATGAGCATAGAGTCAGGCTCGTGACTCGAACAAAAACAAGCGCTTTTTATTTCTTTTTTCTCATATTACGAGTGTCTTGTGTTTTAATTCTTTATGGTTTGTGTTATTATGTTTGAATTATTTTGTAATCATGCTTTGTTTGTTTATAACTTTGTCTTATTTGCAATCAAATGTATTTTGCAACAAAATAGGTATAGGGGAAATATCCGATTTTTAGAACCAAATTCAACCATTTAAAATAAATTGTTTAGATTAATTCGCGTAAGCCTCGACTCATATGATTGTTATAATTAATTTCGGGTTTTTATGCAGTTCTTTCTTTAGATTTGACTAATAAAATTGCATGCATGAAATTTCTCTTTAAAAACGAAGAATAAATTTTCACAAACGCTAAAGACGGCTTAAGGATTTATCCTGATGGCGTCGTTTCTCCAGCTATGTAAAAACTCGAAAATTTTCAAGTATTTATGAAAAATAAAGTGTGCAATATTTAAAATTTGTAATTCTTTTCTAATCCTGCATAAACCTATAATTATATCATTACTCTCATCCTATCTTTACTGCTTTCATAGAGTCGAAACCCTAAACTCTCAATGTATATTTATGTTCGGAATTAAAAGTCTTTATACTTAGTACTGCCAAGCCTAAAAGTTTGTACTGCTCAGATTATAACTACTAGTACTAACTGATTAGTACTGCTAGTATAAAAGTTAGTACTGCCAGTACTAACTTAATACTGCCGAAGACTTAAGGCTGCCAGAAGAAGATAATGACTGCATGAAGATAAAGACGTGTGAAGAGATATGTATGGACTTATTTAAAGTGTATATCTAGTATGTGCTTAATTACACATACCTTTGACCTAGTAAAACAAGCCTAAAATGATCAAAATATATCAAAAATGCATTGTATTTGTGTGTTTTGTGATTTATGATGTGCATGTAACGGATATTCACTAAAGGACAAAAACAAAGGCAAAATGGATAAAACCAAGCACGGGAATGGAAAGAGCATGAAAAGCAGAAGCCAAGGACATAAGCATCTTATTAGACCATCTCGTACCCAATTTAATGGGCCGAGTCAGCCCATTAAGCTAATCTATTAAACCAAAAGCCTTTGTAAAGCCTAAAATCTATTTAACTAAAACCTAGCCCAAAATATAAAGCAAATCCCAAACCAAAAGCCCAACCATAATCCCTTTAAATCTATTACACAGTTAGTCCTT